>JAMKCH010075542.1:0-152455 GCA_023653785.1 Ophioderma brevispina
AATGTTGCTGGGCAAGCTTTGACCTAACAACTTTGTGCAGGATTAAAATTCGTAACTTATTGCTTACCTTTTCATTTGTATTCAATTTACCGCGCTTTCAGAAGAAAACTTAGGTCAACGACCTATATCATAATGTAAACTGGTTAGTTATTGTGAAAGAGGACGGGTATTTGTCGCTCAACCCGAATCGTGGAGGTGATAACACCTGGCTATAACAATGGCTCCGCATACCGGGCCCATTGTAATATCTTTAGCTAATGGTTTGCTGAAGTCTATACATATTCATTGGTCACTGATATTATGAAAGAGAAATTTATGTGACATTTTATTAATTTTTAAGAAAATGTGCAAGTTTTATTTGGGGTAACAGACAGTTATGTCATGTTAATAATTTATCAATAATTTTACACCGGGTTTTGTCTTATCCCTATGAAGGGACTACGGAATTTGTTATGCAGCTTGTTATTTGGTCTTCGCCCCATAGTCTAAGGGTCCTTTTGTTATGTATGCTACTGTGTGTTTTTACCTCATCCTTCAATTATGCTTCTCGTCTTCGTATCATGTTCCCTCACTTTTTCATGTTTTCATATAATGTACCCTCCCTCTACGACATCCTCTCCAGGGTATACGCTACGGACTGACTGTAGCGTTAGCCGCTTTATAATATTTTATAATAATTATGTACCTATGTATAAATTGCTCAGCGATTCATTTTATATGTTATAACTCTTTTTGTGCTAGGAGTTGTACAATCACTAATCATAATAATTTTATGTACCTATGCATAAATTGCTCAATGATTTCATATGTCATTAACTTCTCTCGTGCAAGGAATGTAATTTCACTTATCATAGGCCTATATTGTGGGTTTTATTATTACTTACTTTGTTTTTATCCAACTTGTATTAAGTTTGTATTAGCGTATTCTGTATTAAGTTGAATGCATGTTTGTAGTTTTTAAGGTTTGCTCAGCGCAGAGAGGTTTATATCCTTTATTATTATTATTACCAGAATTCACAGTATATTGTTTTCCTAAACAACAGACTAGAAATCCCGACAAGCAGATATACTTCCAATTATACTTCGTATATTCCCTCGCTAGATAGAATTAGTCTGCTTTTTTATTTTGTTTGTTTATCGCCATTTTGAGCCCCTCGTTGTATATAACTCCATTGAAAGCATAAGTAACAGTCCAAAACCACTCATATAGTGCATCGCACAAACGAACTTCTTTACAACATCGTTAGATCATATTGAAAAGCGCGCCACTGCTTAATATAATCATGGAGTTATTATAGTAACTTACTATAGTAAGTTAGTATAGTATTTTACTATAATAACTCCATGATATAATTAACCTTAGTTGGGTCACTTGTATAGCGCTATACCAAAGCACACAAAGCTCGGCCCTGTGCCAAATTCTCAAATTATATTTCATTCTCATTTTGCTCATAATAATTTCGTAGACACTTAGTACAATTTGTGTTGCAATACATCGAAGTCCATATTAGCGAAAATGTCAGTGGTTTAGTTCTGACATCGTCTTGAATAATCTTGACAGTCTCAATATGCACAAGGCAAACCACAGTTCTTCAAAACATTTCCCATCCATGACATCGTTCCATCATACCGTTTTGCTAGTTTCGATATTCCCTATTTCTCATTCACTTCACACGAGCTATCGGAACCTCGTGTCACAGAGCATTGTTCTTCCCCTGATTGTACATGCACAACCCCGTGCAGTAATTGGTTGGAATAGATCACACGACAAGCATCATGCATGGTGTGACGTCGTAATTATCACGTCGTTGCTCGCTTTGTTGGTGGTTTGAGGATTGTTTAGTGTGTGTATCGCAATGGAGAAGCGGTGCCCGGCGGTAAACCTAGACTCCTTCATAAATATTGTTGAGTGTCCGGTAAAAGTGTGTTCGTGCATCGCCCGCTGTGTATTGTTCATCATTGTTAATTAAAGACTTACATTTTGAGAAAGGAAACTTGGGTTATTACTATCTCAATATGCCCATGCCTGAGAAGCGTGCACGTTCTTCGAGTACTTCAAATTCTAGAGGAAGACATAATGTTATGGACAAGAAAACAAAGATTTTCTGTGAAAGATAAGCCCAGGAGATGTCCAGATCACCTTACCCATTTCCACCGCATTATTTGGCTACGGATACAGTTGTTCCGTCTGCCCCAGTGCAAATGGGGGGGGGGGGGGGGAGAAATTTGGATGCTCCAAGGGGACGAGAGTTGCTCCTTCTCCGGTAGCTAGCGCTGTTCAGCCTGGGAAAAGTGACGTTCAGTCGGATATGGATTCGCCTAAACGGGATATCTTGTCAGTGGAGACGGTGCTGGCGATGTCGGGAGTGATGTTCGTGAGCGTTATTGCCCAGTGATTTACACGGTTTCTCCCATGGATTCATCTTCAAAGCGTGTGAGTGCAGTTTCGGTTGATAATCCTCCGAGGAGCGTTTGACACGATTTTTAGGTTTCACCAGGTCCGATTCAGCGACGGGCATTTATACAACATGATGGTGATTCCCAGCGGCATCAGAGTGGTGTTTGTCATCAGTTTTCGCCGCCGATTGATGAGAATCGAGTAGGAGGTGCAGTGCAAGATTTGCGTAATCAGGTGGAATGGTTAACCCAGATAGAAATGGGGAATCAATGAGCCATGTAATGCTATTAGTTCAAACCCGCAAAATTCGGCATGAGGGCATTGCAGTGTTGAATAAATACAATCAGCCTAAGCGTAAGGGTGCTCCGGTGTCCGAGTATTGGTCCAAGACGGTTAAGAAAGCGTTTATATACTCGTCTGTCATCTGAGATGACCAAGTCATTTTGATGAAGTATACGCACCATCTTCTAATGTACTTTTGCCAAGGCTCCGCGGGTTGAGGAGACTATTTTATGCAACTTCCTCGTCGACGTCATGTAAGAGCTAGAGATATATACAAAGGATCAGCAGTCTCAATCTGTATTTTCTTCTGCGATTGTACCTCTTTTGAGGGCAGTCAGTGGAAACTATTACTGTTGTAGGCGATGTGGATAAGCGTTAAGCATACTGCATTGAGTCATGTGTCATCTGCAATAGCTATATTGGGAGATGCTTCTTAAGGTCATTACATAGTGTCATGCCGCTTACCGCTTTGCCGCTCTGATGATGAAATTTACGTCACTACGCAATCATGTCAGAATTGCTAGCGGTGACCCAAGCGGCAAAGCGTCAAGCCGATAAATCGATCTCCCTGCCGCTCGGGCTGCCGCTTTTCCCAAAGCGGCAAATCGCATTGAGATTTCACACCAGTAAATAACAGGAGAACAGGTAAGTCCAGCCCCCACTGCAAATGAGGTGTTTTTGTTTTTGGTGACCGTCGACTAAGTGTACCCTAAAAACTGAGAGAAAAGGCGAATCCGTGGGGTGTGCAAATCAGTGGTGCTATAAAATCTGTAGGAATATCAAAAAATGTCAGTATTGATACTTTTATTTTGATCTGACAGACGTATTTAACCGTATTCTTACAGGAACACCTGACTGAAAAAGTGCTCTGACCTCCAGGGTGCACAGTGCATGCTAGTCTTCACGGTCCAGTAGCTCGAAAAATTTGGGGATAAGTACCCTAATTTCATGACTGATCAGGTAGGAAATATGATGATCTTCAAGCAGAATATTAGCTTTAAGATCTGAGATGTTCCAATGAGGAGAAAATGACGTTTTCATCTCGCCCATTTTGTACAGGAAAGAATAGGACATGCATTTACTGGTGTGAAACCTTGAGTTGACTTGAGTTCAACTTTAGAGCGGTGCCGCTCGATGACGTAGTTCAAGTGATAGCGCCGCATGACTAATAGTCTCCATCCTGCAGCGGCTACACAAGCGCTGACGCTGACACTATTAATGACCTTTACAAGCTTCTACCCAGAGAAGAGAATGGTCTCCGACCCTACAGTCACCTTGACTACAGGTCATTCTGAGTCCTTCTGTGGAATTCCTTTTCTAAGGCCTCAGTTGGTCTTACACAAATACCATCACTCCATCAGTCTGTTTCCCATTCAGCTGACCTAATGATTATAGAGTTTGATAAGTGTAGATCTACCAGTTGTTCAACTCCACGAGTTCTAGGTCAGCTCACATCTCGGATCGTTCTTATACCATGGCCAAAAACTGTCAAATTTTCATGGTTAAGGATTATAACCGAATCTTTACAAACACCTTGGCAATCTTGTTTTGTAGGAATATTTGTACGAATACGTAGTTTTATAACGCCTATAAATCGTCAAAATTGAAGAATGAAGATGAGTACGCGGGAGTTTTGAACGTAGTACCGTGAACACGAGATCATTGCAAACGACCAAGGCCAGTGCAGTCACAGCCCGATGCACAACAACAAATGCAAATGCACCGTGATTTTCCGCCTGTTGTGTTCCTCAAGAATAGGGAGGTGGTCACTGATGCGGATTGGAATAACAAAAACTATTTGACAATGAAGCGTCCTATATCTGCTTTAAGCAAGACTATTAGAGAGGAATACATAGAGGGAGTACAAAGGATCGGAGGCCTATGGCTCCTGTTAATCACTGATTGGCGAGCTCGATGCAACTGATGGCGGAAGGGCTCAACTTAAGAGGTAGAACGTATCAATTCATCAAAATAACCCGTTCCTATCACACCGAACTCGGTATCTTCAAGGTTTTGCGATATACCGCTCTCTGTGGCCACGACGCAGACATTCTCACAGCACTACTATTGTTGGCCTGAAGTTGTTGGATGTAGAAAGAGAAGCTAAGAATCAATGGAAAACTGGTAAACTGTATGAATGGAAATAGACTGGTAAGGATAAAGAAACCTAAGCAAGCTTTTGCCTATTTGTAAACATTGGAAACTGAGGCCAAGCTCTTCATGATGGACACCCAATATCAAAGGAGGTGAACTTGCAACCATTGCCTTGAGAAGGGACACTATATTGCCACCTGCAAGAACTCCAGAAATGCCGGTCTCTGCCTCAAAGAAAGCGATCATACAAAATTGCAGTCCCAGAAAGAAAATAAACTATGTTCCAGATAGATCTGAAGCAGGCAGGAAAAGAGAAGATGAACACCAAATTTGTAGTGAAAATAAGAGGAATAGTCAGAATGAAGAATCTCAGTCTCTTCTACCTTAGTACAGAATCAGTCTAACTAGACCAAAGGAACAAAGAAATTGACCCTAAGAGCTGGAAATCTGGAAATACAAAAGCACCTACAGAGGAGGTTTGTGAGTCGGAATCCTCTGAACAATCGTGTCAGAACAAGAAGATTATGATAGCACCAGCATGAGCGCAGTACTCCTCAGCAAGTAATATTGCGGGAAGCGAAAGCAGAAGATAACCCACAAAAGAGAGGAAACAGAAGGCACAGATCTAATGGAAGAAGAAGGTGGATTAGTGTGGCGCAGAAATGTCTGACAAAAACTGTATTCACTTTGTCTCCTTAAATGTAATAAAAAAAAAGAGGTTTACGTAACAAAGAAAAAAGACAGATTGTCTATAAATGATAAAAAAGCAAAAAATATCTGTTTAGTACAAGAACATATTTACGATAAAGATCTAAAACCTCTTCGTAGGAATGAGAACAAAATTATCATTGCTTTTGGAACAAATCAGAGCAGAGGTGTATCAATATTATATAAACGTGATCTAATATAAAAATAGACAAGCTTTGTGCATCTGATGAGTGGTCAAAAAATATTAATAAAATTGACTATTGAAAATAAAAAATATACATAGTAAATTTGTATGCACCAACAAAACATACGTTGCAAAAATTTGTTTTTCAGAAAGGCATTCTTTTGGATTAAGAGAAATGCGAATTGTAATCTGTCTTGGAGGAGATTTTAAACAGCATTCAAATAAAAAAAAGATACTAAAGGTGTCAGGTAAATATGAAAAATGTAAATATTTACAGAAGATAATTAATAAGTTTAATCTTATTGAAATTTGGAGAAAAAGAATTGCCTGAAAGAGACAATTTACTTGGCGTCAGATATCGCTTGGCATAGCATCTAGAGTAGATTACTGGTCTGATCTCTAAGGATACAAGACTATGTTGAGAAATACTACTTGACCTGCTGTAAAATCGATCAGAATGGAATTTCATTAAAATTGATGAATGGCAAACAAATTTAGGCCCCAGATTGGGAATTTAACCGCATCACTAATTTCAATGGAAAAATACATTCAAGAAATGACATGTATCAATTAGAATAAAACTAATTGTGTCCGTAAAGGCCTATCTAAACGAATAACTTGGGAGCTATGTAAAAGTGAGATCAGGGATATACAATTAAAATATTGTAAAGAAAAAGCTCACAGAACAAACTTGAATTGACAAGTTTTTTGTAAATTGAAGAGGAGTTAAGCGTATTGAAGAGGAAATGGATATGGTGTTCAAACACACAAAAATTAATATACATAAAGTTAAAGCAAAAACTTGAAAAGTTGTATCAACAGGCAACGAAAGGAGCAATCATTAGGTTCCAGAATAATGGTTTGAAGAAGGAGAATCGAATTCAAAATATTTTAAGCCTTTGGAAAAACAAAGGAAGGTTAAGAATTCAAAAATGGTTAAAAACCAATCAGGTACAACCTTCACAAAGAAGATATTCTCATGAAACAGTAACATCTATAAGAATCTGTACAAATCAAAGGGTGTGGGGGGAAACGAAGGGAATGACAGTTATGTTAGTCACTAATATTAACAAAAAATCTCCAATGTAAGAGCACGGATATGCGATGAACTCGACGAAGAATAGTGCCCAAAAGCATTTCAAAATTTGAAATCCAATCGATCCCCAGGTAGTGATGGCCTTCACACCCCAGAATTTTATACAACATTTTTTGGCAATAAATTAAAGAATGGTGACTGCATCCCTTAATGAAGGTTTTCACCACGGTGACTTTCTTTTTCGCAAGGCGTGGAATAATAAATCTTCTGTATAAAAAGGAGACAAAGCATTTAAACAATTATCGCCCAATTTCACTCCTGAATTACGATTATCACATCTGTACTTCATGTTTTAGGCTACAAGGCTTCAGCAATCTTAAAAACATAATAAGCGAAGATCAATGTGGGTATATAAAGGTAGATTTATTGGACAAAATATCAGAATGATTGACGGGTTTTGAATATTGTATTACAATACTAACGATTGTTCTGTAGAATTATTATTGATTTCGAAAAGGCATTCGATTCCCTTGAAAGTGCATTTCTGATTAGTGTCTTCAACGTCTTGGTTTTGGTGCACAATTTATAAAATGGGTGAAAACGTTATATTGTAATATAAATAGTGTATATCTATTATGGATGGCTTTCAAAATCTTTGAAATACAAAGAGGTATGAGGCAAGTTGTCCGCTTTCAGCCCTTTTATTTATTATTGCAACAGAATTCTTGTCGATGAATATCAAAACCACAAGAGTATTACGGGTGTTAATTCAATAAGGATGTGGAATTACAATTAAAAATTATACAAATGGCAGATGACCCACTATATTGGTCAATGAGCAAGATCTGTACATAATTTTGTGAAAGAAATAGATACATTTAGTCTTGTGTCTGGGATTGTTATGAATAAAGAAAAATCGGAAGGAATTATTTAGGCAAAACAAAAACCCACACTGATTTATGCACTGAAAAAAGTGGACGGGAAATCCCGTTAAATGTCCTTGGTATTTATTTTGGTAAAATAAACACTCAACTGCAAATCTTATTGGAAACAAATTAAACAAAATTGAATTCGATGAATTGCTGGAACGCGAGAAATTGACATATTATTGCAAACTTACAATTCTCCAAACACTAGGAATCTCGCAAAATTGTATAATCCAGTTGTATAACTGTACCTGAATATGTAATCAAGACAGTTAACAAACAAATGTAACCTTTTTATGGAAGCTCAGGAAGAGAGAAAGTCAAGAAGATACAATTACAGGCCGATGGACCAAGGAGATTAGAAATGATTAATCTGAAATATCAGATAGCTGCTTTGAAATAAGATGGCTATCGAGATTTTAGATGATAGTAATACTTCAACTTGGAAAAATATATCAAAACATTGGTTTAAACCATATGGGGTTTACAACATATTGCTTGAGTTGGACTGTAGAAGTCAAGACTTAAAGATATAGTAGTGAAAATTGCGCTTTTTCTATACAGATGTACTAAAGCGTGGTGTGTGTTACCAGAAAACGAAAATTGATTCAGATATTTAAAAACACTATTTTGTGGGGAAATACAAAAAATACAAAAAATAAAAAAGGTAAAATTTTATTTTTTAGGAGTGTTATTAAGTGTGTATTCTATATCAAAGACATCCACTTGAAGGTATATTTTTGAAATTGAACCGAATTGCACAATGTCAAAAGCCCTATGAAAATGTGTTATTATCTCCATAAAGTAATTAACGCGATTGGGTTCCTCAAATTGGAAATAAAAATCAAGAATAAACACCTTTCAAATTAAAAGTCAGTTAAAAATATTATTAGTTTACAAACGAAGACATCTATAAACTTACTAAATAATGATTTTATAACCCTCTTTGTATTAAATTTGGAAAAAACATGACATTTTCCGGAAATCCGTGGGAATTAATTTTCACTTTTAAAATTCAAATCGAGTTGAAAATAAATTAGGTCATTTTCATTAATGTCTTATACAATCTGATTCCTTGTAAAAGAAATTTGTTACATTGGAAACTAAGTGATGTAGCACTTTTGATTTTTGTAATTCTGTGGGATAATTATGACCATTTCTTTATAGAATGTTTCGAAGAATGTAATCTTTTGGAAGGAATTTACCAATTTTATATGTCAATACAAAGGTGTGATTGTTTTTTAAAATTTAGAATAATTATGTTGGGTGGAATTCCAAGATCATAAATTATAACTTGATCACTATCTTTATTATTTTAGCCGCTATTCAATATACACATCAAAAATAATATTAAACACTACAAAGAACATAGTGCCAATCACCGATTTATTCGTTCTGAATTGAAAGTTTTGATCAAATAACAAACACAAGGAGAACATTAAAATTTTCCATAGAGCAAGGGCAATGGTTGAACATAGATTTATGTAAATATTAAGTAAAATAATTTAGAATATTATCTGCAATATGACATGCAATGATTTCGAAAATAATGTACAAGGAGATAATTGAAATGTTGAATTTAAAAAAAAAAAAAAAATCCACTGAGGTTCTTAATGGTGGTTACACCAATACGTATAATTCGCATGCTTCTAACCATTCTGGTAATAGAAAGCCTATAATAATTCGCCATACCCCAGAGGCGGTAGATCCTATGGCAGTCAGCCACGTCAAAGTTCATTGAGTCTGAGTAAAAAAAAAGTACATACCATTTCGACATTAAGCCAAAAGCCGACAAAAAGGCCTTTGTCATTGCAGCCACGAACCAGTGCGTCGCCAGGGGGGGGGGGGAGGCAGCTGCCCCCCTGTGAGGAATCTTGGCCACCCCTCTTGTCCCCCTGAAAAATTAGTGATTTACATTGCCATATAGTATACCTAACACATTTATATATGCTTGCCCCCCATGCAATATTGTGCCCCACCCCCCCTTTGCCCACTGAAAACGCGGCTACGCCACCTGGCCACGACAAGAAAGTGTCGGGCAGTCGGTGCCTAATCGCCCCACATGAACAGAACAGTTCAAACGGGAAGTTTGAATTTTTTCGTCCAGCTTAGGAAAAGGTAATCCAGGACTGTTACATTCTGAACACGATTTAGGTCATGCGATGATTTATTTCCGCCCAATCAGGCTGCGCCCAAAGTGACCAAGGTGATGAACGATTCACAAAGACTGATAAATCAGAAGGACCAAATTGCTAGAAAGCAAGCATACGTGTTGGCGGTATATCATCTCGGAACTTGTTCAAATTTATTGGCCGCGTCATCAATTAAAAGTTCTGAATACGTTTGTAAGAGAAAGGTCATTTCAAAAGTGGAAACATTGGAGTCAGCGATTTGCGCCCTGATCGGCCAAGGAGATTTTTTAGCCCAATAGATATAAGGATGCGTAGTTTGCAATTCCGTCATTACCATCGCAAAATATCTTGGTTGGTATGGCTAGGCCAGAGGTTCAGTTTAGTGTTATCCGTTGGCCTGAGTCGTACCTCTAGTGTTTACAAAAGTGTTAAAAACAGTACATAGCTCAGCGTACGACGTCCAGGGAATACGGAGAGTGTTTCTCTAGACGACATTTTGATTATGCTTCAAAGCAGGAGTGCCAGTTTCATGTAATTATAGTAAAGAATTTGTTGACATCTCCAGACTTCAGAATAAATGAGAAGTCGTTTTGATTATGTCTCAAGAAATAGAGTTATTGGGATCCAGTTAAATTCAGCAATCTTTGGCAACGGTTCCAGAACGGAAGTGCTCCAAGATTATTGCAAGGTTACAGAGCAGGGTTCCCACTTAGTAGGATTTGTGTCCATGACCTCGCACAAGTTTCAATGGATACATTAAATTTCCAAAATGTGTCATATATGGAGTCCACATGGACCACCATGATGCTTGGCTGACAGTGATTCAAGTGATGTTTCCCATCAGAACAACCAATTATAGAAAAATATGTGTTAGACCAAATATTCAAAATGCGACTGCGATTTTTGGCACATAATGGGACATATGGGGTCAATGGATAAATGTTAAAATCCGTAAGTGGGAACCCTGGTACAGAGGTCCATACAGCCCAGGAATTAGAATAAGGGACATAGCACGTCTTGCCGCCTATTGAAGTCCTGTCAACCCCAGCGATTGTGCCCGACAGCTATATTTTTGTACGTCTCTAACAAGAACAAATTCGGCGCTAAAAAGCAGTCAATTTGGATTACGATGCAAGATGTACCTTCCCAAAATGGCAAAACCCCCCCCCCCCCCCCCCCTCCCGCCCCCCCCCCCCCCCCCCCCCCCCCCCCCCCCCCCTCCCCCCTCAGTGGAGCGGTTTGTAGATAGTAGAAATCTGTATGTGTGGAACAGGTCATCCTCCGGTGTAAATTGCGCTCCAGTCAGATTGAAACTCTTCAATAGGGAGGTGTATGATGGGTACGGCAACAGGTGGAAGGTGGTTGGCAGCCCACGAAAGCAATTCACATAAAGTATTGGAGGCAGAGCTACAAGTTAGTAATGCAATCGTTAATTCCTCCCGTCAAGAGTTCTCAATAAGAATTCAGTGGACAATTCTCGGCAAGTAGCTTACATGTATATCAATCACCAAGGGGGTACAAGTCCCATTCTGGAACGAGGAGGGTGTGGATTTGCTAAAGTGGTGTTGATCAGGGAGAATACTGGTGTCAGCAGAACATCGCCAGGACGACTCATTACAATGAGAAGATTATGTGTCAATTTTCCGGACCACCTAGCATGTCTGGATCATGTAGTATTTATCGATCTTGTAAAAGCCCTATGCTTCAGCCCAGCGTCTCGATTTATTGGCGGCCAAGGACAAACCAGGTGGAAAAAGTATGTTGTCGGGGCACATTTCGGCAACCGTTGAGAATTCAGCAAACGCGTGCGTGTCGGCCAATCAAAAATCATGAATTTCTGTGACGTTTTCAAAAAAATAAATCTCACATCGCGTTGCGACCTTCGCAACGCGTGGCAAACCTCACAAACGCGTGCAAGCATACGTTATGACCCTTATTGCCTTCACAAGCGTGGTGCAGTTACAACGACGTTGTGAAGCTCGCCAACGCGTTGTGAAGGGCTGCAACGCGTTGTGAAAAGCCATTAAGGGTTTAGTAGTGCCGCAAACGCGTGTGGCTCATGTGTGAAAACGTCACAGAAATTCTGATTGATTGAACGGACGCTGCAACGCGTTGCCGAAATGTTTGCAACGCGGGCTACTTCTCACAACGCGGTTCGCAAACGTTATGACCCTTATGGCTTGGTAACCTAGCAACGCGTTGTGAAGCTTGCACGGCGTGTGAAGCTCGACAACCGTTGTGAAGGGTACAACGCGTTGTGATGTGTGCAACGCGTTGCCAAAGTCACTCAGCAAAGCGTCGGTGGGGCTATTTTTGAAATACGTCACAGAAATTCATGATTTTGATTGGCCGCAAGGCAACGCGTTGCTGAAATGTCGCAACGCGTTGCAGAAATATCGCAACGCGTTGCTACTTTCTCGCAACGCGTTGCAGCAATACGTTATGGCCTTGCCATAAACGTCGGGCTTTAACTCTAAGGGGAACATATATGGGTATTTTGGACTGTTCCATTATGCTTTCAAGGGCCAAAGAGGGGCTCCCAATGGCGAGTAAACTGCAGACTAAATCTACCGAGGGAATATATAATTTAAGATTATACAAAGGTGGACTCACCGCAGGATAATTTTAATTATCCGTGTATATTACCAAGGTAGATAAGAGTGACACCCTCCCAATATGGGTTGGATTTATGCTTTCAAGGGCCAAAGAGGGGCTCCCAATGGCGAGTAAACTGCAGACTAAATCTTATCTTATCGGGAGTATACACGGATAATTACAATTATCCTGCATGTGAGTCCACCTTTGTATAATTTTATTTTTTTCAAAATGAACGTACCTATTGTTTGTTTTACCCCTAGTCTTACCCAAGGGGGGGGGGGTGCATACATCTCCTCTAGTGAACTTTGCTCCGTTGCGCTAAAATGCCAAAAGCTTTCGTTAAAAGCTTCTAAGTAATCATTCTCATCCTCTTTGGTCATTTTAGCGAAAACAAATGTGGTTAGGGTATGCCGTCAAAGTCGAAGGGTAAGGAGGTGCCACCAAAGTATATTTTATGGTACAATTTTAAAAATATTTTGCACAGTATGACTCTGTCAATTGCCGTCATTTAGAGCTGAAAACCTCATTAAAATCCGATTTTCTTACCTTTTTTCAGCGCAAAATTGATTTCGGCCTATTTCTAGGGAAAATGGCAATTGGGCCTGCTCGTCGACTTTAAAAAATAAACCAATTATGATTCATTAACCACCTAATTTTTTTCCTGTCAGGTCCGGTTTTTCTGTCAAGTCAGGTTTCCTTAGAGGGCCTGCTACTGGTATCCTGTTAACCAGTACTACCTGTCCCAGGGCCGAGTTGTCGGCGGCTAAACAGTCACCCCCATTGAGTTTCTAAGAAAATGTGATGAGGAGGGTAGCTGGTTACCCTGGTAGAATTAAAAAGATCTACCTACAAGGGCGTCAGCTCTGGAGAGCTAATGGCGGCCAACCAGCACATGCTGCCTTGCATGGTGGGCGTGGTTGCCCAAAGGCTAGGCCCACCGCCGAAAACTGGATTGACGTCAGGAAGGGCATCCAGTTAATTATCTTTTGCTCCAATAAATCCTCACACAGCAGTATTGTTGAGTGTGAGGTATATCCGGCCACCCTCGTTTACCGGGGATACGACCAGACACACATTGTATTGGTGGCCATATTGAATTAATTGATTACGTGGTTACAGAATCATATGTTAATTGGTGACAATGAATGTTTTAACGAGACAGGCTGAAAAATTATAACTTTTGATTGAAGAACAGATGAATTGTTTGTATTTTGGTGGTCATTTTATTTTTTTGCATTTCTAAAAAATGCTCGAGGTTTCTCGCCTGGCACGCATTGGATCAGCATCAGCATAACAAAAAACTGTTCTATAAACAGTTGAAAAACAAATCTAATAAAATAAAGCAAGGTTGATATTAGTTATCAATGAATCTGCAGCTTGTGCTATTGGACATGTGATATATACATCTGACTATACATATATCCAGATGCAGCATTATATTAATTAAGCTTTTAATAATCTGTTATCTCTCGTTTCACATGAGCCGATTGCTAGAGTATATACAAGGACAAAATTAATATGCGCTGTGAAAATGAAATACTCGAATATTTTTTTGAGAAAATGAAGTATTCCAACTTTTGTTTGGAACCCACTGTAAAAACATGACATACGAATGCCTAGCTAGCTACCGGCCTTCGAAATGGAGTTTGTCTGTGACAGGGCGCGCGTCCAAATAGGCTGTTTTTAGATGAGGAAAATTAAGCCCGGGTAGGATGCAATTTGAAAAAGATATACCTTTAAAAAACATTTTAACTTGAGGTTTCTCGATGACAAAGATAAAAAGGATCTATAGGTACCAGCCAAACAAAAATAGGTGTGAGCGTGTGCCTTAAATACTCGAGTACTCCACCCCTAACCGGTCGATAATACTTTGCGCGTATTAAAGTTTGATCACGATATCTAAAAAAGCAAAAGAAAAAAAACTGTGGATAATGTTAGTAACTTCGTTATTTATACAATTACATCCATGGTCTGAATTTTTCCCCACCAGATCGCCACATCCTCTTTAAAATATACTTGTATTTCATTTCAATGTTTCACTCATTCAGAACTACTAGGCTTTTTGCTTCGCTGTAAATCTGTCGTTTGCAGTGAATACTGCAAAGGCTTCTCCTCATTTACACATTCCTGGTGGTCTGGAGCTAATGCATGTTCTTTGTAAATCGCCCAGTTGTCTTAAACTCCACTTTTTTTGTTTTCCATCTCAAAGATTATCAGAAGTCCGCCAGTCAACATGAGGAGTAAGTGGCGCTATGTCTTCTGTTTCCTGCTTTCTCATCATGCCTTGGAACTTGGAACATTTAAAAGTCTTGGTGTTTCTTTTTCCCGAGTCAATAAGGTCCTACCAACGATCCCAACCATAGGAGCGTTAATGTCTACCTGCCAGGCTTGGCTAAGAGTTTGGTAAGTAATGGGTTACGGGCCATTAATTAACTTTAATTGCCTACTTTATCATGTTATGTAACCTTTAATGAACAGTTTATTTGAACTGTAATGTGAATATCTTCTTTGCATTTTGTTCTTATTGAGTGGAGGTTGGCCTACTTGCTAGCTGGCCGTCATGAACACGTTGTTAAACAACATGTATTCAGTCAGTCTGAAGGTGCACAGGTGGACACAATTGTAAAGCATGCCAGCGTGACGCCTGCTGTCTCACTGATGGCCTAACTGCGCTGAAAACAACTCTGCCCATGCCTAAAAGTGGCACAAAAATCGATTTGGTGTATCACCTAAATTGATTATATCCTGGTGATTTGACAAAGCAAAATTAAATGAAACAAACAACCATTGGAAAGCCGGTCTTTGTTCTTTAATATTATACCAAGTAAGAATGACTTATTCTTGAAATTTCCATATATTTAACCAATTTTTGTTCTTATGTAACCTTTTTTTTTCATTTTTGAGACACGGCTGTAAGTGCTCAACCAGAAGGGAGCTGTACTTATTAAAATGGACTTGAATCGTTTTAATATACATGAACAGCAGTCACGCTGGCATGCTTTATATTTCTTTTCCAACATGAAAACAATGGTGCCGCGCTGACCTCTCCATTTTTTAGAAAACGTTTAAAACAACTTCGTTTTGGGGGCTCTTAAATACGTTGTTTTATTTTACCAATATTGCAGAAATTTTGCTAAAAGTCTACTTCATACCTCAGATGGTATAATTATAATTATAATGATATTTTGGGGGTTGAAAAACAAGGATGAAAAGTGAAATAATCGTGTTTAAATAATGCGTGGTCTTGACAAACTCAGGAGCCCCACATCATTTTAAAGTTGACCAAATCATAAAGGGACATCTTATCTGTAAAAAAAGTCTGTGCACGTGAAGCTGTATCTGTTTTGAGAAAGCGAAGACCACGGTTAGTTCATAGATTGCCAGTTTGAACATGAATTCCCCTATACTTTAACATGGCGAAAAACATCACTGATTTGCACTACAGACCTGTGTGGGGAATCAAACAAAGAGCAAGGACGCGTGTCTTTTGTGTTTGTGCAAATCCATGCCTTCTGACCTCGTACAACAATTTCTACGGTTATCAATTGTGTCACTGTGACCTCAGGACTGACTTCCATGTTGTCTTGAAGCTCACAGAAGATTGCAACTTGACAAAAGAAACAAAACACAGATTAAAGTAAACAAAGGAAGTCTAGTTTTATCGACACAAGTTTTAATAGTCAACATAATCAGTTCAATGATAAATATCTTCTTTTCATAAATAATAAACAATACAAATATTTATTGCACGTCAATGAAATGGAGCTTTGAATTTATTACAAAAATTGGTATCTGTTAAAATCATGCCTGCAGAAGGAATGTAATTGCAACCAAAATAAACACTCCAAATCCAAAGAAATGGTTTAAAAATATTGCACTACCTTTGTGGATTTACTAATTGTTGAAGTCAATAACAGTTTGAATTTGGAAGCAAAGTATCAAGGTGTTGGTATAGGAATTTGCGTTTCATGATACTTCAAGACCATAAAAGCTCTCTCTAGGATGCTGTACGCTCATGGTTCTCTTCTAACAAACAAACAAACAATAGTATGTCGAATGTTATTCACTTTATCTTAAAGCCAGAACTTACTCATCATAACTTCAACCATTAAGTTACTGTTTTCGTATCTTTTAGAGTTTCTTTATGAAGTTAATCCTTTTTTATAGAATTCCATATCTGTTCAGATGCGAATAACTTATGTTTAACTAATTCTTTCACTGTTTCACTCAACTAGAAAGTGGCACAAACTCGATTTTTGTGTTCCGCAGTAAACTGGAGTTATCTCTCGATTGAAACAAGCAAATGAGATGAAAC
Source organism: Ophioderma brevispina (assembly GCA_023653785.1). Classification (NCBI taxonomy): domain Eukaryota; kingdom Metazoa; phylum Echinodermata; class Ophiuroidea; order Amphilepidida; family Ophiodermatidae; genus Ophioderma; species Ophioderma brevispina. The sequence continues at coordinate 16,674 of JAMKCH010075542.1, forward strand.
AAAAAATACTGGAAAGCCTGGTCTTTTCTCTTTAATGTGATGTAAAAAAAAAAAAAAAAAAAAAAAAAAAAAAAAAAAATATATATATATATATATATATATATATATATATATATATATATATATATATATATATATATATATATATATATATATATATATATATATATATATATATATTATATATAGAATCGACGTGCAGTCATTGTACAATGCTTGGAGTGTCTATGTCAAGTACATACGAGCTGAAATTACAATTAAAAAATCACTTGTGCCTAAAAATAGCCCATATATTGGTTGATTTAATTACAATTATATTACATTGCATTATGAGCAGGGTAACCCTTCGAAAAAACATCTGTTATGGGACGTGGAGAATTTAATTGTGCCCAAAAGGCCTTTGTCTAAGTAAATTACCTAGTATTTGGAAGTAATCGTTGAAATATAAAAATAACCAATGTGCGTTCCTTATCTATTTTTATACATATAGTCGGCGTGTAAATTATCTATCAATATAAATGTCTCCGTTTAGACGGAGCCGCTGCGAAAGAGTGCTTCACTGAAGTATATACAAAAATCTTTGAAGGCTATGGGGTGGCGTTAAATATTTTCGAATATTGAACTACTAAACCCACTGGACCTATATTTATGTGTTCTGCTTGCACATAGGTATTACTTTAACGTATTTTGTAATATGTGTTGGCGGCTTTTCTATGTGGATGTGGTGAAATGGGAAAAAGTTAATTTTACGAAGGACTAATACCCTTGACCGATAAACTGCATTGACTGATTAACTACGTACTTGGTCAGAAGAACAATTGGTCAAGATTCTAGGGGGTGTGCACCAGATTGATACCTCTTATGAAGGCCTTTATGTGTCCTTTGACCCCATTGCGAACGAACGACGATGACAATAGACACATGCGTTCCGTTGAACGCCTGCATTTTTGGCACAACCATTCCGATTAGATGTCGCCAATAAATGCCTTATTCTGATGAATTGCTACCTCTTAAAACAATTATCTAAGTAGTGTAGAATCGCTTTACGGGCACTATAGATGGGCGATTTGGAAAATTAAATATTCACCCTATGGCCCTTTCGATCAGTAGTAAAATAGAGCTCACACCGGTTCAACATCCGTTAGCAAACACAAATATCCCAGAACTCGGAGAAAACACCAAGAGGGGATTTAAGTGAGATTTTTAGTTGGGGTAATTTGGGAGTCTGGTTCAGGAGTTTGGCTTAATTATCTGAGACAGTTGGAAAAACTGTTGGCCAGTTTCGGCTATAATGATATCAACAAAGTTGCCACTGAAATCACCTTCAAGACATTCTTTATTAAAAATTTAAAATAAAAAGTAGTATAAAGTGCTGCTTCTTGTGATGTAACTAATTTATAAATTTATAAGTCTCAATTCCAATTATACAAAAGTCAAAATTTTAAACATTTAAAAATTCAAATTCCAAAAACAGTCTGTGGCACAGCTTTATCTACAGGTGTCAGCAGAAGGTAGAACCATAAAAACACCCTTGTTGAAAGTAACTGAGACCTTTGAACACAACCATCCTTCTTAGCTCCTTTGTTGAACACTGCTTTCTTCATCATGTTCCTCCCTGGCATCTGGGAGGCAGCAGTGGGGAATAGGGGAAGGGAGATTGTCCCTCCACATAGAGGCGTTGTCCACACATTTGTCCCTCACAGATTGGTTTGAAGCCTGACATTAGTTGTTTTCAGCAGTCTCAATTCCCAAAAGTTCCAGGAATTTCATGTTTCAAGTGTCCCCCCTATATGGTCCCTTCATTTCACCCAAATAATAGTTCTGGTGATTTCAATGAAAAATTTAATATATTGATTATTTCGGTAATTGGCATGATAATAAATTTCAATTGATCTGCCACATATTTTCTTTTGTTGAAAAGGGGTTTATGCACAATAGACTCACAATGATATTACACGCATTATACCTTATAGTTTCTCGAACCTTCAGGTGTGAAAACTGGCCCCCAAGTGGAATTTTATCTTTGTGTTTCAAACTGACAAATCTTCCGCTAGGGTCCACAAAAAAAAAAAGTGGGTGGAATAAAAAAGCGAGGGTTAGATTAGGATCTTGTCTAAATATAAAGTCAAAATATTCTGGCAAAAAATGCACAGTTATTATTTTTTTATAATTGTTAGTTTGATTGTATAGTTTTTATTGGGAACACAGTCTGTACTTTGTATTTATCCTATGTGATGCTAAGTGTGTCTACACCAGGAATTAATTTAAACATTGCCTAAAACAACATATCATAAATTTTAGGCGGCTTCAGGCACCTGTGTGTTAACCAATGCAGAACTTTTATCTTCAATATTCATAAAATTAGCTTTCCCCTGCTTTCACTTTGAAACTAGTCCTGGATTAGTTTGCGCTTTCTTTGAACATTTAGGGTTATGGGATTGTGACTATTGATGGACTGTGAGTGGCCCAATCGCTCAGGGTTGGCTATCTTTTTTTTTGTCATCAAGTGTTTTTTTTTGAAGCCGTCTTTATTACATAACAGCAAAAGAAACGCAACTTATTTAGTGACCTTTACATTTCATTGTATAATATACATTACAGACAAACTTAAGCTCTTATACAATAAATAAGGACATACAAGGAAAATTCGTAGCATATTTAGACGGACTTAATGAAATGGAAAAGACAGCAACTTAGAGATCAGTGTAAAACTCAAGAGTTATTCAAAAATTAATAAATCTTTCCCTTGAACCCATTACCCATTCCAAAGCTTTTGCCATAGACACCATTTTTTCAAAAAATTATTTTTAATTGCAATTAATTGCTGGGTATTTTAAAAACAATGATAATAATATTTAATCTCTTGTTTAAAAATCTTCCAAAGCTGGGTGTTTTCCCATCATCTTGCTCTATAAATATGGGTATTTGCAATTGTCATAATAGAGTCAAAACAAATCAAATTTATCCAAAGAGAATGGTTAGTGGAGTCATTTTCAAAATCCACGTGGTTTTTTATCAATAGTTTGAAGTTATTCCAAAATGCTTGGAAACTTGGCAATCTACAAAAAGGATGCTTTAATTGTTTCTGAGTACCTTACAAAATGTACATACGTCATCTTCCCTAGTTAAATTTAGTTAAAAGAGCATTTGTTCCTATTATACTTTGGTAATGCGATATTGAAACCATTATATACTTCGTTATCATTAGAAGTATTAGAAGACTTAAAATTAGAAGACCAAAGTTTTTTCCACTCCTCATTTTCCAAACGCGAAATTCGAAACTGCCACTTTACTTAACTGTTTGTGATTCTTTTGGAACCCAACAAAAAGGATCATAAAAATTTTACAACCTATTGTTGGCTATAATGGCAGTGTACATCATACCACAAATACACGGACTAAAGTTTTTATATACTCATCCCCTCAATTCATACCCCCACCTACAAAAAAAGTTAGCGGCTTATTCCACTATCAAATGAACTCTAGTATAAAAAATCTGATATTCCCCTAACAGCGCCCCAGTTTCGTTTGGGTCAGGCATTTGAGACACAAACAGGTTGACCACAGTGGAGCTCGAACCACGATGTTAACGGTTCTAATTGATCACGAGTCCTGAGTTTTCCATGGATCACACGTTGCTCTAAGTGAGATGAACACTTTACAGAACACGTGAGATCATTAGTGAAGCATCAAGGTTGATGTTTGTTTGTCGATGCAAGGTGGATGTTGTTTGACGGAGTGAATGTGATTTTTGTGTATCGTGTTGTGTGTTCACATGTCAGCCGTATCTTCACGGATTTGTTTGCATTCCCATGTATTCGGACCCATTTAGAGGAGGTATTGTAATGACGAGGTACCTAGTGGTGTACGTACAATCCTCCCAGTAGCCCGGAGCTAGCAGACATTGTAACACATCTCGAGTACAAAGGTTGGCGTGTAAATTAGTACATATGTAGACAGACTGACAGGAAACCCTGAAACCGTGATTCTTAAGTGCTGCAAATGTGGGTAATGAGGGGCCTAGAAAAGATTGTACCGGGGTCAAAATTTTAAAAGAAAACCTCCATCATGTTGAAAAGTTATACCACGTTATTTGTTATCTACAACCTATCAGGTTATAGGCTAAAAAACAGCAAATATCAATAAAAAAGGGTTTGTACTTCGTGTCAGGGGTGCTTCGGACTTGGATTACAAAATGGTGCAAATTATTGGTGGAGCTCAAGGATTAAAATAAGGAATAGCTTTTGAGTGTCTCAAAATGCTTCGTTACTAAAGTGGGGAGGGGGGAACAAAACAAGCCCGTGAACGCAATGGTCTTTGATCTTCTGCGTCCCCTGCATCGTAATAAGATTTAAGTTTTAGGGTTTTTTTTTTTTGGAATTAGGGTTTCGTAATACGCGTATAAACTCTTACGCTGGTTCGACCTTGGGTTTGTTCTTACAGTTCTCTGTTTCATTTCAGCACCACTCTTTTTCCAAGGTCGAAAATGGTTTTGGCTGGAAGGAGAAACGATCCATGTGTGTGGCTTTTGCTGCTGCATAGCTTTGATGCTATTTCCATCGCAATACTGTTTTCAATTTGGCATATGTATGTCAGTGCAGTGGTTTAATCTACCATAATGCTTTTAATTCCTTTAACAAAATGATTTTAAGATCTTTTGTGTCAAGATGCAATTTGAGTTCTAGCTTCCTTCACGGACGTATTGCATTGGTGTCATATAATGTTATTGTAGAGAAATGAATAATGAATGTTTAAAAATGATGTCCTTTGTTATCATACTTTACCGCCTTATAAATTTGCAGGACTCGGTTACGGAAGTTGGTTTCATGGCTACCGTCTCAGCAATTTCGGACTATTCGCGATAAAGCTTGATACAGCAATGGGAATTATGTGTACAGGTGGTGCTGTGGGCATGATTGTCCTCCCGCAAATTTCCGAGTTTCTTATGATCTTACGGTTGAATGGCGCTTCTTAATTATTGGCGCAATTCATGCTAACTGGTAGTTTGTGGGGGGAGTAATCCGTTCCATTTGGAGCCGTTGTATGATTGTCATAAAGGAACCGAGAACTTTTAATCAACAAAAAGGTCGTGATCATATCTCATCGGATAAGGTTGCCTGATGAAATCGTTTATCATCAGCATATGGATGGTTAGATGTTTTCTTGTTAGCAAAAAGCCAAAAATTTTCCCCCATTCCATTTTACCAATTTCTAACAGGTGATGTTTTTCGGGTTGGGCGATTATCCTAGTGGCCTAATTGCATTCTAAAAGGCTACCAGCACAAAATGCAGGGCATTTCTATCTTCAGTTGGCGGGGTGGGGTCTCGTCATAGGTAGGATATGCCCCGGTCCCGTTGATTGATAGAAGTTTCTATTAAGCACAAAACTTTGCAATCGTTACTTTTCTGATTTAATTACAATAGCTTCTTTGTTTGGACACGCTGGCCCCAAAGTTTTTTTTTTTCCTTGGACTTTAACATTCGTGCTTTAATAAAAGGGTTTGTTACTGGTACAGACACAGTAGTGTTTTTTGCTGTGTTTGTCTGGAGGTGTTAGAAGAAGACCGTGTTGTTGATGGATTTGCTGTAGGGTCTTTATTTTCAGCCATTGGAGAATTAACAGGTGGCTATTATCATGGGAAAGTTAAAAGTATGTAAAAACGTGTATAAAATAAGTGTTAGTGAATCGGATATTAAAACTGGCATACTTGTTGGACCATCGAAATGATTAAGTATTCCTTCATACATGATTCCAGTCAGGCTTTCCCATTGACCATGAAGAGGGCGAGTCTTTAAACCGCAACAATGTGGAAAAAAAAAATACTTTTTTCCGAACTTTTACCCAATAACTACCAAGGTTTAATAATACTCCATTCACGGCTTCATGAAACCAAGGCTCTCCCTGTATATGGCCGGACGGAAAACCGTGCGAGTGGTAAGGACCATGGCAATTTGAAGTTGAAGGTTCAAAGGGCATTATGTTTAACGCTGTATAGGATATTTGTAGGAGGCAAAACGACACTTCCCGCCGCCAACTGCTCAGAAGTACACTTTTGTCAAAAAATGATGAATAAATACGGAAAGTTCGCATAACATTATAAGCTTCCATTAGAGTGCTATTTTTTTAATTAGCATTTGGAATCCGGAGATATTTTGACGTTTGACTCTAAGTAATTCTCATATAATTTTCTACAAGGTAATGAAATGTGTGAAGCCAATCTTAAGGAATAGCGTTGTTTTTGCGTTTATCTTATCACGGCATTACGATATTTTATGTTGTTGGGAAGCTTGAACATTTAAAAGGAAACCAGGTGATTTTAAGAAATACCCGGAAATGAAGTTAGATAATAACCGTCCTCGTAATCAAGGATCACATACGCGGATAAACACCGTCTATATGCTAAGTGTGGCAAACGTGGGCATTATGATATTTCGTTGGCTACCGCAACTGCCGTTTAACGGTTGCCTACGTTGGAATACCTTGGTATAAATGAGTACTTTAGACAGTTTTAGTTTGTTGTAAATTCGGTAAACCGACGATGTCGAGAAGACCGTGTGACCGGGCGCAAGATCTTACGTAACGGTATGGCGAGGCGACCCAGGAGTGCTTCATGAAAGATGTTTATTCTTATTACGTTCGCGTTCTCAAAGTATACTAAAGTATGCTAAAGTATCTAAAGTTCTAAAGTATCCCTTCCAAGTTCTTCCTTAATTGCTGTCACACTGCTGTACCTTCCATAATCCCCCCCCCACCCCCATGGCAAAGCGGACACTTATGTTTTGTACCGCTTCCAACTTTTGTATGAGTTCTTTAGTGTGTGGGTGCCATATGGAACTACAGTATTCCATACAGGGGCATACTAGCGTTTGATTGACTAGATATTTTTACAAATCTATTGCATGAATACAGATTTCGCCGGACAAACCCCAGAGTTCTATTTGCTTTGGATATTATTTTGTGAATATGTAAATTCAAAGTCGGGTTTGATGTAATTGTGATGCCTAAATATGGGTATTCATTTGTATCAGCCAATAGTGTTATTTAATGTATAATTATAAATATATGGAGATCTTTAATGAGTTATTGTTAGAACAAAACATTTCTGTGCATTGAACATCATCTGCCATCTACCTTGCCAAGCTGACAACCTATCTAGGTCATGTTGCAATATGCCAGCATCCTCAGGACGGCTATGACTCTATATGATATAGTCGTCAGCGAATAGTTTTGAGCTTGATTTAATATTGTTTGGCAGATCATTTATAAAGACGATAAAGTCTGTAGGTCCTGTGACTGTGCCCTGTGGGACGATAGTCAACATCCACCCACTGAGAATATTTACCGTCAATAGCAACGCGGTTGTTGCCGCTTTGTCAGAAATGCTTCGGTCCATTCGCCACGTATCCCATAACGATTTAACTTCAGTAAAAGCCTTTGATGGGGAACCTTATGAAAGGCTTTCGCAAAATCCATTATGATCATGTTGACCTGTTTTCTTTGGTCGACATGAGACGCAATCTCATGGATGGTATTATTAGTTGCGTCTCGCATTAATTGTTTTTGCGAAAGCCATGTTGATTTTCACATATGATGTTGTACTTATCCAGATGTTTCATTACTTTAAAATGTGTTCGAACACTTTGCTACAGACAGATGTAAGGTTTAATGAACGATAGTTTGCTGGGTTTGTCCTGTCGCCCTTTTTATAAATGGGGCTGATATTTAAAAGCAACCAATTTGCTGGAACTACGCCAGTGTGAAATGAATACTGAAATAATATTTTGAGTGCCCGGCCTATTTCATTTGCTGTAATTTTTAGATATTTGGGTGAAACCCCATCTGGGCCCGAGGCTTTGTTTGGGTTCATCTCTGATAAGTTTTATAATGCCGTCTTCCTCAAAGACAATTTCAGGCATAGATGGAGCGTCGCTCTTAGGCTCAGTGGGGATACTTTCAATAGTAAACTGTGACTTAAATTGATTGCTTAATAATTTGCAGAGGCATATTGAAATTGACTGATCGATCAGTTAAAGACCTCAAAGGGCGCGTCAAAATGTTCATAAAGTCAAAACAGACCAGGGGGGGGGGGATATTCCTAAATTTTTAAACCTACTGTTGGCTCCACCTTGCAAATTCGCGGCGAAACTATTGTGATTTAGTTTCCCACTGACATCAAAACCTGATTTAGCCCCGAGGCGGCCAATCTTAGGTTGAAAGGAATTTTTACCTTAGTGAAAACGCGCAGTAGGGCTCTGTATCGCACAATAATTGTAATTACAATTGCACTTAAAACACATTAAATATCATCATAATCCACAGTGCCATATAATTTTACAATGGTCCCAATGGAATATTAAAATCATAAATAAAGTAGAGTTTGAAGATGCACAGCTCTCTGAAATATAGAGGAAACTTGAAAGGAGAGAAAGACTAAGAAAAGTGTGAAGGGATAAAGTAGAGGGTTGGAATAAATTATTTTAAGTCATATGCAAGTTCCCTTTTAAATATATACAAAGTATTTGCATTGCTAATATCGGTAGATATCACATTCCATGTTGCACTGCCTTTGAAATGTAAACAACTCTTACCATAATTCATGTTACACTGTAGGGGTTGCTTCCATAAGGTGATCCATCTGACCCACTTTTTGAAACCCGGAATAAACCACAAACCACATGTTTATTCCGTTAAGGTTTCCGAATTCATAGGTGTCAGAAAAAAAAGGGGTCAGATGAGTCACCTTATGGAAACAACCCCTATATTGTAACATTAATTATGGTAAGAGTTGTTTACATTTCAACTGCAGTAATATTCGATAGATAGATTACCAAACAGGAAAAAACAAATTGGGACGCGTTTTGGAGAGACGAGGCCTGGGTTAACAATGTTTTACGTTAAATTTTGTTTCGTTCACAGTGACGGATATATGTCATCGTCACTTAGCCCTAAAATGGTTGTATTTTGTTAAAATATAGTACTAATTGCCCTTACCTTCAAAATTGTTCGCATTCAGAAATGCCAATTTAATGCAGAGCGTGAAATCATGTTTCAAAAATGGACAGATAAAAGATTTCTTTCCATTCAAATCCCAAATGAGGGTCGCAACTAATATCTACAGTAAAAAGTCAACTTTACTGCTGGTTGGTTTACAACATTTTATGTCTTATGTACTTGCTGTATAGTACATGTGGAACTGTATTTTTTCGAAAATGACATATAAAATCTTGCAACCAATGTTTTTCTAAATCAAAATTGTATGAAGATTCCAAAAATCATGGGTGTATTTTTTTAAAGTGTGTTCTTGAATGTATCCTAGTAGTTCTTATAGTTCAAGGGAAAACAGGTTCAAGGTCACATAGGGAGTAAAATTTCGGATTCATCAGTTTGTTTTAAAAATGGCGCCAAATTGTTCGTCTTCCTGTACAGAAGCCGAAAATATACCGGTTGCATTGTTTGACGTTTTGATAATTAAGAGGGCAAATATGCCTGGGGTCCACAGGGTCTATGGGAGATCACTAGCCATATCTGCAAAAGTTTCACTTTGAAAAGTGAAACACAGAATCTATATACATTATCTTATTTAGTATGACGCAATGAACGATTTAGAACCAGATTCAACAAACTCGGACCATTCCGTAAATGATGACCTTGAACTCTCTTGAGCCTATTGTACTAAAACAATAGGTCGTAGATATGACAAACTATACCTTTTTTGAAACCTTTTGAGCAACCAAACAGGTTGGTATATATTTTAAATTTTAAAACACTCTTATAAAACACCAAAGAACACATTTGAAAAATGACACCCATGGTTTTAAGATTCTACATGAAATTCTGTATTGGAAAAACATTGGTGTCAAAATTGTATATGAAAAAGTCTAAACCAAAACATCAATAACATTTCCCCATATACTAGTATCCTTTAAATCCCTAAATGCCTTTTTTGCCAGCAGACCCCTGCCTTGTGTTTAGGGGGGAAATTGCTCTAACAAGACAAATAACGCTACCTCCCTTTTTTGCGGTGATCGTCAGGTTGGTAGTCCATTTCATCTAGAGCCGTAAGGGATATACATACATGTATCAGTAAAATAACTGTCACCTCACTAGTCTATCAATAGTGTTATTTCCATCAGCAAAGTACCCCATTAATGAAATTGCAAATTGGTAAAGTTTCAAGAATTGGGCATGTTTGTACAGACTGTCCCAAAAACCTATACACTGTGCTGTTCCATGAGATATTTTGAATTTGTTTTTAAGACCAGTACCTAAGCTAAATCCTCGTTTTTCATCCAATATGATGAATCCTACTGGAGATATTGTCAATTGAACACAAAGGATAAAATACTACTTAGGTCGGTTTTACTTAAAAGTTCAAGAAACTAAAAAGTATAAGGTGTGTGGCATTTTGTGGACACAAACAAAAATCTTGAAGAGATCAATAGTGAATGCATAATCATGATTAATAACCAAAATATTAATTATTCAATTAGTTAAGGCTCCATATATTATGTTGTGGGGGTGGAGTAATTATTAGGGGGACGACAAAATCATGACATTCGGGGACGACAAAATCATGATATTCGAACCACGGGGACCAGCCACAAGGCTCTGTTGCGGGACAAATGTAGTAGTTCTGTTGAGAGGGCCAATTTCCCATCCCCACTGCCTTCAAAATGTCAGACTGCGAGAAACATAACGAAGAAGCCAGTGTTGAAGAAAAGGATGGTTAGTGTTCGAAGACCTCAGTTTACTTTTGATCAATGTGTTTTTAGCTTCTATAATATTGCTAAAATAGGAGTAAGGGCTGATTGAGACAACAAGACCAATTGGAATTCTCTATTTGCCTGACATGTATATTATGACACCAATTATGACATTACAAACGTGTGAAATTATACGGGACAAGGAACAATGATTTATAATAATAATTAATAAAGCAGAGATTCTTATAGCGCCTTATGCTATGGGCCTATAAGGCTTTCACAAATGGTCGCTGAACACTGTGGCCCAACACACCATAAACCATTTAGCACATTTCAGGGATGCAGCAGATCGGATCAGCGATTTCCCTTATCAGCAAACATACACGAGGAAACCATCGCAGCCGGATCAGATTCCCCAAAGATCGCTGGGTAAATCGAGGGACAACAAGCGGTTAAGGTCTGTCCAGGGAAATTACAAGATAAGCTGAATATCACAGGGCTCGAAACGCACACGCTATACGCAGGGATGAGCATACACTGGAAGATGCGCTTTTACCTGATTGAGCTATATTGTCCGCTTATAATTTATTTTAATTTTCAAAAAAAATGTCTTGAGTTGACTCCAATGGAATATGTTAATGTAACTCTGTTGATATCGGGATAGCCGAAACGGAATAAAGGTGTTTTTCCAATTTTCTCAGCTAATTGTGATAATTCTAGAATCAGATCTCCAAATTACACCAATTAAAAATCATGATTAACTGATATTCCTGAAAAAAGAATCGGTTTACCTCCAGTTGGTGCCAAAAAATATTGAGAATTTTGTTTTTACATTTTCAATCAACCCCACGTTAGTTGTTGGTGAAACAACAGCTGTTAGGTATTCCATAGCAAATTGCTAATAATCTAAAATATTATTAACAGAACTGAAACCATGCATCACATTCATATAATTGCAAAGTTTTTTCAGAGAAACGGTGAAGCATTCAAGCAAATCGTTCGCATATAAAAATGTACGGTGTACCATCGGACGCCAAAAAAAATAAAAAATGAAAAAAAAAAAAAATAAATTTAAAAATGAAAAATTTAAAAAACTCTTTTTTTTTTAAATTTGATTTTTTTTTTAACTTTGGATTTTTTTTAAATTTTTTTTTCGATTTGGTTTTTTTTTTAGAATTTTTTTTTTTAGATTTTTTTAGAATTTTTTTTTTTAGAATTTTAGATTTTTTTTTTTTAGAAGTTGTTAAAAAATTTTCTCCGCAGATTTTTTTTCTTTAGTTGGAATTTTTTTTTCACTTTGGATTTTTTTGGGCGTCGTTTCGTACGATAAAAAAAAAAAATTGAAGTGACAATAAAATTATAACTATATAAATGGCTGGGGATAACAAAGCCGGGAAGCAGCCACGGGAGGAGAGTATTTGACTGGCCGGAGACGAGTTCTATGTTTTGTTCTGCTTTAGGAAGCGTGTTGCATGAATACTTTCGCATCATTAGACTATACCCACACAAATTGGCCGTTCTGAGTTTCCTTGCAGAAGTGGGCTACCTGAAGCAGAACAGGGCACTACACAGGCAATAGAAACATGTAGTGGTTTGCCCTGGAGCAACAATGCACAGAACAAGAACCTTGCGGAAAATGAAGCAGCCATAGGCTGCTGTAGCCTGTAAGTCTACACATCTTACTCAACTATGGCTGGATCATATTGAGATGCAACGTGTTTGGACACGATTAAGACGAAATCACACAAAATTGACTAAAAAGTGGATCATTTGCTGTTTGTTGTGGATTGGGCTTAGGAAACGTGGGGGCTTGGCACCCCAATAATTTTGATTGCGGGGGGGGGGGGGGTGGCTGTGTGGATTACCCTTGAACCCCCCAACCCCCAAAATTTTAACACTTTTACCAAAAACATTCAATTCCAAGCTTTCCCCCTCCAGCAACCTCTTTGTTCAGCGCTCCGCCCTTTAGGCCAGAGGGGGGGCTCCAATCCTGAAAATTTTCCTAATCCAATGTTCATCACAGAAAAAGTAAATCTTTTGTTGAATGTCTTGTTTGGCCCCCTGTGACGTCATGTCCCCTAATCACTGAAAAAAGAAAACTGATGTAGAATGTGGCCATGTGTGTCGGTCAGGGGCGGCGTGCTCTTGATGGCGCACTGCACAAGTATAATTACACTGGGATCCATAAACCAGGTGGTGCAAGGAGCCAATTTTTCGGGCCATGCCCAGGCTAATGCCTAAAAATTGTTTACCATACGTCCCCATTTTTTTTTTAATATTAGCAAAAACAACAACAGTATTCAAGGCTGCCAATTCCGTTATTTCCCCGAAAAACAAAATCAAATATAGGACTTTATTTCAAATTCACCAACAGGGCCAACTTAAACAATGGGAATAATTTGAGCTAATAAAAGGGGGATGGCCCGATTTAAGGATATAAAGATTTCATCTTGATAGATTGGCATTCCTCCAAAACCCCATCTGCAAAGTTCACACGATTTTCAAATCGTTTCGATGCGAGAGCTTAAAAACGTGATTTTATAAGCCCTAGAGTACTGTGTAAAATTACTATTGGTCGACCAAAAGGGCACATTTTTCGCTCATAACTTCCAAACCAAAACAATTTGGCTTTAAGATTCACAGGTAATGCGAAAAAATAGTAGCTTTCTTATGATACCAAAAATGTTGGCACTTCCGGGTAAAATCTGGGGCTTATGGGGACGAGGCTATTAGCGATCGGGCCGATGGACCTTTAAATGTATCAACAATCCATTTTGCTCATGTAACTCGTAAAGCACTTTAAATAATTGAGCACCAGATTAATATAGCTGACAACATATAGACCAAGCATTTTCATAGTACCCCATCTGATGTCTAAATGTATGTTTATATGGGGGTTATATGGCAGGTTGTTAAAACCCAAGATTTAGGAAGAATCCGGCGATATTGATAAGTTTTTTCTTTTTTTTAGTTATACTAATATCTATAGGCCCTTACTGGGAAATACTCTTTATAAAGAAACCTTACTTGTGTAGTTACGACTTTAGTCCACCCAACGGTTTTTTACAAATGCGACCGTCCGGGGGGGGGGGGGGTGTTGGGTGGTGTTACCAACCCACCACCGATTTTTTTCGTTAAATAAGGGGACAAACTCATCTTGTTTGGGTATATCACATGCCCCTTTCTTCACATAAAGTACAAACATTATAACGTTTTTAATAGGCGTTCATAGTGACGTCATAACGTGAGTTTATATAATAGAAGTAATACAAAATATCTAAAAAAAATAACGAATGTTACAACTATTGTTCAGTATTTGCGTTTATAGTAGCATCATAATTAACAAAGTGCCATTGCGGCCATTTTACACATAAGGTCTAAGAGGTGGCAACCACCCGCCCCCCCCCCCCACACACACACCGTACCTTCCGACTTTGACGGAACCCCTAGTGACAGTGGTAACTCCATTTTTTTCGCTAAATTGACCCCAAAGGATGACCTACAATTAAATAAAAAGCCTAGAAATTATTTAATATAGTCCTTGTTCAGACCTTTCAAATGGGGGGGGGGGGCAGAAGGGGCCGCGATTGCATTTTCTGACGGGGAGGAAAATTTGGGGCCTTTCCAGAGACACTGTACTAACGGTCAGATTATGGGGGGATGAAGGGGCGGGGGCAATTGGGCAAGGGTTCTGAGTGGGCGAAACACCCCCCTCCCGTGCCAAGTCCGGTTCTACCAGGATACCACCCGTTCCCTGGACAATCACTGTCTAATGCAACGGGTTAAACAGAAGTAGGATCAACAATAACAAGTTGTGGGCCCTCTTATTGCTTAAACTCCATTTCTGCTGGGATCACTGGTCCCTTCTTGCTGGCTAAGGTCTACATTTCCGGCCGTACACAGTATGTTTCTGTTCATGGCATTTTTAAATCCTGTCCCGTTCTGTCTGGTGTTCCCCAGGGCTCTGTCTTGGGGCCACTACTATTCTCTATTTATCAATGATCTTTCTAATTCTTCATTTTCTCTCAACAGGTCCTTTAGTTCTTTATGCTGATGACCACCACCCTATACAAACCATCAGCCATGACAGTGATATCACTAGCTTTCAAGAGACATTGATCTATTATAAATGCGTTTACCAACAACAATCTCACTTGCCAATGTTACCAGCAAGACAAATTAGTATTTCCACCAAGAAAAACCCTTCTCCCAACGTATGTCTCAGCATGAATAACCAGTCATGACAAGAGTTCCTTGTCAAATTCCTTGGTATTCACATCTCGGAAAATTATTCTGGAATGTGCACGTGGACTATATCTGCAAGAAATCCAGGAAAACCATAAGGCTTTATATCCATAGGGCTTTTAACAACGCCTTCCCTACCACACGCCGTTTTCTGTACCTTGCGTTGGTTCAACCCATCCTTGAGTACGGCAGTATCACTTGGTATCCTTTAAAGATCACGCTAACCAACAGGTTGGAATACTCAGCGATTTGCCTGCAGAGTCATTCCCCAGAACTTGGACTCTCTCCCATTAAGATCTCCTCCTTGCTTCCAATCTTCCTCCCTTATCTAAATCGCCGTGACGTTGCTGTCCTGTGCCATCTCTTCAAGATTCTTAACCATCTTTGCTCTTCTCCTAATCCCTTCAAGTCGCACCCTATACCTACCCTTCGCAATCTCAATATCCTCTCTCTTGATCCACCCTTCCGCAGGCTCTCGCTTTCCAAAAGTTCTTTTTATGCATTTGCTCCCAAATTATGGAACTACCTGCCCGCGGATGTTGTAAAGTGCACCTCCTAAAAGCCTTTAAAGCGCTGTGTAGTCCTCCAATCTTGTAGCTATAGGTCTTAGTTTTTTATTTTCTCCATTCGTCTTGTCCCTTAGTTTTTTGCTTTTCCATCCGCCATTCTTTTCACTTTTTGGTTTTAGGGCTGCCTTCTTATTTTTGTGTGTTTTTATGCATCCCTTTAATTAGTGCTATGTCACTATTTGGCTTGTCCTGGCTATATATCCAATTGTTTAAATAAGTTGTAAAACCCGGCTAGAAAAAGGAATTTCCTTTTTTGGGAAAAGAAAAATAGGTTTCGTATGTTGGGGGGGGGGGGGGTACGAAGTTAAAGGATGAGCGGTGGTAGCTAGGACCACTCGTTTCACGCATACATGAGAAATAAGTGAAGCCTTTTGCAGTAATCTAGGGTGTCAAATTGTGACGTCAAAGAGGCTTCAAATAAGATACTGCCGCTTCCATTTCATCGTCCAATCAACACCAAACATCAAAATGATCACATTTTTGTGTGAACATTAAGCTGAGAGAATATTGCGCGAATTTAGTTATGCGACATGTCATAATACTGCCATACGGCATAGCTACAGTATAACATGCCCCATGCACGGCCAGGGCATGGCCAGGGCCATGGCTCCAGCAGCAAACAAAACAGCGACCGCTCGTCCCCTCCGTGGCTGTTTTCCGGATTTGTAAGCCCCAGCCAGTGTATATAGCGAAATTTTATTTTCCCACATCCATTTTTTTCAACACGCACGGAACCATGACGCCAAAAAAAAAATCCATAGTGAAAAAAAAAAAAAAAAATATACTTTCCCCCTGAAAAAAAAAAATTCTAAAAAAATAATCTTTTAAAAAAATTCGAAAAAAAAAAGTCAAAAAGTGTGCGAAAAAAAGTTTGTGTTTGAAAAGTCTAAAAAAAAAATTGTAAAAAATCGCAGCAATCAAAAATGCGAAAAAAAAAAAAAAAAATTCAAAAATTTTTTTTAAAAACTCTGAAAAAAATTTAAAAAAATCGAAAACATTTTATTTTAATTTCATTTGGTTTTCATTTTATTTATTTTTTTGTTGGCGTCGATGGTACACCGTAAAAATTTAAAAAATGGCCAAAGACAGGCTGTAAATTGAGTTAGCCTGTCGTAACAATTTATATTTAAATCGCCCTGAATGTCAAATCAAAAGTGTAATATTCACTTACGAAAATGTACAGCGTACACTATAATTAAGTCGGCTGGGAAAATCAAACATCGGATCAGTCCACTACCTATTCAGCACACATCGACACCGATGTGATTATCCCCTAATCCGTGAAACCCAAACTTTTAAAATGACCAAATAAATAAGAAGCAATGAACTTGCCTGCGTGCATCCAGGCATGCACCATGATGTCGGCAAGCACATATTTTGAAGGGGACTTCCAGTAGTTTATTGAAGTGGATCTCAAATAATCTCAACTGGTTCATCCCCAGGACTTCCGAAATTCCCGATCCTCCGTCCGATTATCGGGACTTTTGTTCCCTTGTTCTCTAATATGAGGCGACGAAACCGGGGGGGGGGGGATTGACCCTCCGTTTTGGACATTTATTGCTATTTATGGTAATGGATCTTATTTAAAAAAAAATACAAATCCATGGTTCAATCGCTAATAACCTCGTCCACAGGGAACCCAAATTTGACCGGAAGTTGTCAGAAATTCTGGTATCGGAAGCAAGCTACTAATTTCCTTATTTATCCTGTGAAATTTTAGGGCTAAAGGGTGTTTGGTTTTGATATTATGAGCGAAAATATTTTGGTTGACCAATATTAATTTTACAGAGTACTCTATGAGGATTACAAAATCACATTTTTAGCTCTCACATCAAAACTGGTTGAAATATCGGTGCAAAACTTTACTCAGCACATACAAACGCACAACCAAATACACAAACACAAACAAACAACCGCCTCATTTTAAATCCAGGGTTTTAAGAAGTAAATATGCGACAATCGTGTCAATCACATCATTGCAAACCACACAACCAGCAGAGAAAATACAACAGAAGTTGTAAATATAAATATACCCTACGTAGTCTTTATTACACGAACATCGGAAACAGTGATTGGCAAAACTAATTTTCTAGTTTTGCTTGGTCCATTCAAGATTTTGCATCACATAATTCTTACTGTTCTTGAACTTATTGTTCAAGTTTTGTATTTAGTAATTCCTTATTGAGTGTGTTGTGGGAAATGGTGCCACTGAGAATATCATTCCTATGGAGATTTACAAAAGATCTGCTCCATACTCCAGCAAACCTCAGTTCTTAAGAGTTCAGAAGGCAAATTTGTCAGGCGACTCCAACAGTACAGTTTATCAACTTTGTGTCAGAGAGGGCCATGGATTGCGGAAGCTATGGCATCAGCTCAAAGCGGCGGAACATTCTGACTGCAGCATGGCTGGGAGAGATAACAGCCAGACCTCAGTGGAGGAGGGGACTTACCAGGAAAGTGGCAATTGAAAATCTCAAGCCAGGACTAGTCATATGTCAGCTGCGCAGCACCAGGGATCTTGGGGGAACTGAGATGCCATGGGAAGACAACATCCAGGAAGGTTGAGAATAAAGTACACCAAGTTATACGAGTTGAGGGCGACAGACTGTGTGAACAGGGGATGGAAAGTACTTGCTACCATTGAGATCGGATTTCTGCGTATGAGGCTAGCACGCCTAAATATGTTGAGCCGGTGGAGCCAGCTCACGTTGATTTGGTAGGGGGTTTGAGAAGTTATATCCACCATGAGGATGGGATTCGCAGCTGTGGTGGAGAACCACATTGGGAGGTTGGAGATGGTGCAGCGTCATCGGTGCATATTGCGTTGAAAACGACGACTCCTGTGCGAATTCCGTGCGTGAAGATTGCTACCAGGTGGAAATGGAAGGTGGATTCTGTAGAGGTGTGATAGTGAATTGGTCTGGTCTTGGATTATCAAGCCAGGCAGTAATTCCATGTATGTTAGATGTTGAATGGGGGAGCTGGAGAGTTTAGCGCGTGTCAGACAAAAGCGTAGACGAGAGTGCATTTCTCTGTCGCGAGCAGGTGCTGTTGTCAACCGTTTGTATTCACCAGTTAGCAAAGTGGTGTTCTCTCCGAAGCACTGCAGATGCAATTTCTGAAGCCTGGTAGAAACTCAGATGAGTAGGGGGCCGAAGGGCGCCGGTGGTAATGGTTCTCATGGGTCTCGGTTGAGTACTCTGTCCAATTTCTTTGTGTGAGAGCTATGCACCATGCCGAGGCGGAATATTAAGCAGTGCTGTAAACCAGAGCCAGGGACGGTGGTGGTGCGAAGAGTCGTTGGGCTGACACCTCATGAGGAACGCAAGGCGGCACTGGAGGTTATTCCTCGAACTCGAACAGACCTTTGCGCATACTGACTCAAGGTTCTGCCGATAAGTAAGCTGCTAATGAAGATTCACTCCCATATAAGTGGTGTCGGATTGTATGACAAAAGGCGATCCATTGAGGTGGATTTGAATGTGGCCTATGGACATCTTTTGCGTGTTTAAGATGGAAGGCAGTACGGTGTGGTCTTGTCCTTCGCTCAGCTTAAGTCTCCAGGTCTTGAGATGGCTGCAAGTAGGACATGTCTGCAGTGATGCACTTTCACTTTCTAGTGTGAAGAAGGGCAGATTCGTCGGCGTCGTCGTAGCAATATTGTCTAGAGTTTTTGAGGGGAATCGCGGATATACAAGTTGAACAGCATGGAGCCAGTTCAGATCCTTGTGGTACTCCGTTATCAGGTCTTAAAGTGAGTTATGGTATGAAATCTATCGGCACATATTTATAAATGGGAATATCCGTAAAAAAAAGTACCAGCTGTTTTTCATGGCCATTGCGTATTCCTTATGAAAAAAATCCGATTATTCCGAAATGACACAACTGTAACGCAATCCTGGAAGCTAACAGGTATTCCCTGGGGTATATTTACAACGCCGATGCAATACCGGAAACAGGAAGCAAGCCGCAAATATATTCACGACTTTCAGCAAGTTTGCGACAAGCCTCATCCTTGTGAACTTCGTAGAGCACACATAAGGATAGGAGCGAAGTTCGTTTAGAAAGTGTGATTGCAAAAAACTACACTTTTTTTAAACCCTCAGTGATATGAGAAAATGTAAGATTGGTGTTTAGATATCATTTTGTGATTACAAAGGTTTTATTTGCCTAACACTACCATCCATGAAAACGTGGACATTTTAAAAGGTGGTCGTGTAATATTATAGTTTTATCGCAGTTAATTGCACTGTAACCACTGATCTCAATATAATGGATTGGCTACACAACAATAATTGTATATTAGATGAAATGAGCAACGGGCGGACATCTTGGTCTACCCGAACACATAGCATTCACAGAGCCCGCCTGTTTAACAACAGTTGTATCCCGCCGCTGCACCGTTTAGAGCAATGCCATCCCATATCGCGCAAATACAATGAGCTCAATGAATTGGCTTGATTCCTGTAGTCGGTTATGTCGCTTATCCACATTTCAATGGGAACAATTTTGTATAAAATGACCTGTCACTTACCACCTGCTTGGGCTCTTTTTGGATAACCAATATGGCCGTCATGCCTCAATTACGAAGCCCGGTTTCCAATCCATTGTGATAGAGATCAGTGTTCGAAACCCACAATTCGCGTTCAGCAATATACTACCTTGTTTCAATGTACCGAGTAGGGCTTCTTTGTATGATGAAGAGTTTTCCAAATTTTTTTTAAAACTATATTTCTCCAAAATCCCAGGCCTTCATTTTATAAAAATTGGCCCAAATGTATGCATTTTTGACTAAATTTTATATATTTTAAAGGAAAACGTTAAATTAAAAGCTGTTTTGTTAAATTTCAAATGTTAAAAGTAACGCGCGATAGTCTTACATACAGGCCAGAACTTGACTACCACTGATCATCTTTCCAATTGGTGTGAACGACTAAACATGGCTTGTGGCAAAACGAGAGCGTAAAATAAACATGGCGCTTCGTTAAAACCTCTATTGCTTCGAAAGTTAAGCATGAAATGGTGTTTTCTTCGTAAGGATACTCCAATGACCATGAAAACCATCTGGTAATCATATTAAGGGTTTTCATTTATATGTGCCGACGATTCATACCAATAAATCACTTAGCACAAAGCTACGGTTTGCAAGCATGCTACATAAGAATTTACAAGGTGATGATCCGGATATTCCTGAGAAGCTTCCTGAGAATGGTGTTTTCTTCGCAGGAATACTCGCAATGACCATGAACCATCTGGTACATCATATTTAAGGGATATTTCATTATATATGTGCCGATAGATCATACCAATAAATCACTTTAAGAACAAAGCTACGGTTTGCAAGCATGCTACATAAGAATTGTACAAGGTGATGATCCGGGATATTCCTGAGAAGCTTGAGTGTCAAGCCCTGGTGTCACACGGTGTCATATGCTGCAGTAAGGTCCACCAAGATGACGCCTGCCTGAGATCGGATGCAGAGGTTTCGTTGCAATAACCTTCCAGAAGTGGTTGCGTGACTTGGGTTTTAGTAGAAGGAAGGTGACTTGACTGAACAGGAAAGCAGTAGAAGCGGCAGAGGAAGGTTCAGCGTGGATATGGTCCAAGTATGTACAGAAGAGCAGGACTTTGTGGCAGTTTCAAGTCTGTTAGTCAGCAGGAAGTGGCACTTTTTGTGCTGCTGGCCCACCACCCGGAGGAAGTACTGAGTTTAATGGGCCGAAACTTCAAACTTCCTGAGATGGGAGGTACTCAGCTGAGGATCCTGCTGGTGTTGCACAAGGCACCGTACATCTTAATAGCCTTTTGTGTTTTGAATGACCTATTGAGTATTTACATTAAAGCAATTGCTTCACCCCATGTATTGCATTCTTATGTTAGAAGTAAACACAAACAAAAGGTATTCATTCTGAAGTATTTTGTTAATTCAAGACAAAACGACAAAAAATGTAATTTTCATATGTAATTGTAGCATGAAAAAAGAAAACATGGTGGCCCGTCCCGGCAGACATGAAATTGGTGAAGCTTGAATCATTTCTATTTTGGGACAACCATTTTCTTTGCAGTGAACCCGCATAAAGTTCAATAGAGTCGGTACAGTGCGGACCGTTTCATGCATGAAGACAGTACGAACAGGCAATTACATATGGTGTCATTTCTCAAACTAAAATTCTGCTTTTGAAATCATTTTTATGAGGGTGACTATAAAACAAAGACCCAAGAACCAAAACCAAAGACCCCCTCAACAATAAAACAAAGACCCCCTCAACTATAAAACAAAGACCAACCTAACTATAAAACAAAGACCCCCTCAACTATAAAACAAAGACCCTTCAACCAGGCTCAGATAAATTTTATTTTTGATCGGGCAGAGCTTGATCAACTTTAACTTGCCCGAATATGCCGGAAAATAAATATATGTGAAAATTACCGTCAATCAGTGGCGTAGCCGGGGGGGGGGGTGGCAACGTGCCCCCCCCCCAACCGTGATGTTCCGTCGGTACATAACGGTCCGTCGGTACCCCCGGTCGGTACCTTTGTCTAAAAATCTGTAAGCTGTGTTTTGAGCGCGAGGTGCATGATATGAAATACAGAGAGGTTCATAACAATTGGTTACTGCTTAATTGGTCAATACTACTACCTACTAGATCTTTACGACGGTTGGCTGTGATTTGCATTGCAGGCGACAGTAAAATGCGAGCCGGGAAAAATTGTGTTTGTTTGGTACAATACACTGTCGGTACATTCACAAATCTGTGCCCCCTCGTCAACAAAATCCCTGGCTACGCCCCTCTGAGGCGGAGTCCGTTTTTTCTTTTATAATTCTTGGCGATGTCCGGTTTATCGTGTTTATTTGGGATGTAATGCTCCATTTCTTATCCTCATCGTCAATGTGCAGCATTTTGCATGGACTGACTCTATCATAATCCCAGGACTGAATCTCATATGGCCGACGATATATAATCGCTGTTGTAACAAATTTCTCAGACCCGACTAGGAAACAACACAGAATGTGAAAAATATTTTTGCTTTTGGCCACAATGATGTCTCTACAACTGGATAGGTATCGCCCTCGAACTTGAGGAAAACCGGAAACCGGTCTTTGTTTTATAGTTTAGGGGGGTCTTGTTTTATAGTTGCAGGGGGGGTCGTGTTTTTATAGTTGAGGGGGGTCTTTGTTTATAGCTGAGGGGGTCTTTGTTTTATAGTTGAATAGTTGAGGGGGTCGTTGGTTTATAGTTGAGGGGGGTCTTTGTTTTTATAGTAGGTGGGTCTTTGTTTTATAGTTGGGGTGGTTTGGCGCTTTGGTTTGGGTCTGGGTCTTTGTTTTATAGTCCACCCCCATGAAGTAGAAGGTGGAGGTCACGAGAAAAGGGTGGTATCTCTTGATGTCGGGCATTGCAAATAAATACCCCTAACATTGTCAATAATAAATGAATCCATCCCAATTAATTAAAATTAAGGCACAAGCAAGTTGGTTTTGGCAGGAATTTCATTTCTGAAGTATACTAAATGGGTAAAGTATGCAAACGTATATGGAATGAAGATTAGCAAGGAATTAAGAATGGCTTGGGTCTTGATTTATAGTGAGGGTATGTTGTTTTATAGTGAGGGGGTTAATGTTTATAGTTGAGGGGGGGGGGGGTCTTTGTTTTATAGTTAGGTGGGTCTTTGTTTTATATTGAGGGGGGTCTTGTTTTATAGTTGAGGGGCTTTGTTTTATAGTTGAGGGGTCCTTTTTTATATTGAGGGGGGTCTTTTTTTAAGTTAGGTGTGTGTCTGTGTACTTGTATGTGAGGGAGTGCTGGGTTTTATAGTTGAGGGGTCTTTGTTTTATAGCTTGAGCGGGTCGTGTTTTTATAGTGAGGGGGGTTCTTTGTTTTATAGTTCGGTGGGTTCTTGTTTTATTAGTTGAGGGCGTCTTTGTTTTATAGTGAGGGGGTCTGGGTCTTTGTGGTCGGTGGGTCGTGGTTTTATATCGCCCCATAATTTTTTATGATCCTTTACAGCGCACAGGCGGACATTTTGCCATTTTATGATCGTAGAGTTTACGTAAGTTGGGTGCCATTGTCCCGCTACTCGGATTCTGACGTTATTGCTTAAGCAAGCAAAGACGCACATCATCTTATTATAATCTTTCATTCTTTAATCATTTGCACCGAGTTTCGTCAATTTGTTGCAAATTGTTTTCCTCGCTAATTTGTGTTGGGACGAAGAACTTCTTATACTTACGTTTTTCCTTTTGCTTTTATTCAAAAGGATATACTGGCCCAGAGAAAACGGGCCTATGGTGATTTTTTGTTGCTTGGCGGACCTTGTTTGGTTGCTGCTTTGAGGCTTTACAATATCAAATTTCTACATAAAAAACTTTCAAAATCAAACCAAGGACAGCCCAGAGATTCTACTTCAAACACAATTCTTAGAAAGTGTTATGGTTTGTTTACACCAAAGAAGTTGCCCCATTTTCTTTAAGGTATTTACTAAACCAATTTGAGTGCATCTGTCATCTTCTATTTTAAGGGAAAATAGTATGGCACTTTTTTGAATCTGTCATGAATTTTAACAACATTTTTGAACGTTGGTGTTTGTGGAACATTAACGCTATCAAGGTAAGCATGATCATAATTGAATGTATCATTCTTAGCATTATAAAAATGCAATAAAATCTGAATTGAGGGACCCCTCATGGATTTTTAATTCATGCACAATACAGTAGGATATACTAAAACTGTGCTTTGTAGTGTTGAGTGTTTTTCTAACCGTTGGTGAAAGCGGTCCCGCAGGCAGGTAGAGCAGAAATGCAGACTGACAGGGGTTAAAAGAAAAGGACAAGTAGTTTATTTGTCATACAAGAATTTTGGTTTGTCTTTAGCTGTGAACAATTCCATACTTTTACTACAACTATGAGTGACGGTTTCGCTTTACACTTATAAACTTAGATTATGGGATTTGATTCGGAGGACACATGGTTATTTTCTCGCGTGAATAAATGTACAACTAGTCTAGTGTAACAAACTTCGATGAGTGATTATAGAGCTTTTTGTCTGGCATAACTCCATCAAAGAAGTCTTCACGTAGATAGTTCATGAAAATTTGGGCCGGAGGAAAGGAATTACATATTTATTGACCTAACAAACCTTGACACTGTAAAAACTCTCATCCTGATTCATTATTTATGGAATTCTAGCTTGGGAAGTAGAGAAGGAATGTCTATCCACCTTGATTACATTGATTTTTAGTTCCATCAAGGGTCAATACTAGGTCCTCTTGAATCACGAGGCACATCATGATCTCCCCAGTAGTGTCTTAAAGTACAAAAAATTAATACTTATCCAAGAATATGTGTGACATCAATGTTACTCTGAATTGGGACCTGACTAAAGTCCACCATCGTGGATTGAAAAAACAAGGTTAACCTTAACTGATGTCCAGCAAATGAAATTGCTCTGGGATAAGTTAGCATGATATTTGTTATTGACACTCCAATTATGCTCCGGAGCAAAAGTTGTGTAGCGTTCTAGAGGAGCTATTCATTATTTTGAGAGCAGGTCACAATATAACAGGATCGATTTATTCCGTAAAGGTTGTCAAGAATTGCCTGGAACTGTAATTTTTGGGAAAAAAATTGTATAAATTAAATTTCAAAATTAATTTGCTGATAAAGGCTTAAAATGGATGTAAATTTTATGTCGGATCGTTCGATAAAACAAGGTATAAAATAAAGGGAGTACTGCTCTTTATGGTATGATATGAGAGATGCCCTATACGTTTAGGTCCCATGGTTTACTCCTTAACGGGAAAATTAAAACTGTGGGATAAAGATAATATATATTTAGATATATCTTTTGCCATTGTTTTAAATTATTTTCATGTTCTGCCATTTACAGCGACCACAAAAGTGATTAAACGAAGTGTGTGTTAATCTGCTAAGTTTCCAAAATTTTCAGCATTTTCAGCAGGAGAGAAACTATATCCTATGATTCGAGGCACAAAGTACAACTTTGATCATGTCTCCGGCTCCATAATTATTAGTCCACTTGGGTTCCAAGTCAGCTATCAAAACGACATTTTTTCAACTGCCAATTAACATGAATACCCAAGTTTTGCCATAATTTTTACCTTATTTGTAGCAAGTTATGTACATTTTTTAAAACTCGTCACTGTTAGAACAAAATTAATCAAATTGTTTAAAATTTTAAACAAACACTGTTTACCCTGGTCATCGCTCAACCTTGTTTAAAAATTAAATAACTTGTTTAAAAATTAAACAACTTGTTTAAAAATTAAACAACTTGTTTAAGAATTAAACAACTTGTTTAAAAATTAAACAACTTGTTTAGAAATTAAACAACTTGTTTAAAAATTAAACAACTTGTTTAAAAATTAAACAACTTGTTTAAAAGTTTAAGCATCAGTTGTTTACATTTTTTAAACAAGTTGTTTAAGTTGACTTTTAAACAAGGTTGAGCGATGACCAGGGTAAACAGCAGTTGGTTAAAGATAGCGAGTTGTTTAAAAATTAAACAACTTGTTTAAAAATTAAACAACTTGTTTAAAAATTAAACAACTTGTTTAGAAATTAAACAACTTGTTTAAAAATTAAACAACTTGTTTAAAAATTAAACAACTTGTTTAAAAATTAAACAACTTGTTTAAAAATTAAACAACTTGTTTAAAAATTAAACAACTTGTTTAAAAATTAAACAACTTGTTTAAAAATTAAACAACTTGTTTAGAAATTAAACAACTTGTTTAGAAATTAAACAACTTGTTTAGAAATTAAACAACTTGTTTAAAAATTAAACAACTTGTTTAAAAATTAAACAACTTGTTTAAAAATTAAACAACTTGTTTAAAAATTAAACAACTTGTTTAAAAATTAAACAACTTGTTTAAAAATTAAACAACTTGTTTAAAAATTAAACAACTTGTTTAAAAATTAAACAACTTGTTTAAAAATTAAACAACTTGTTTAAAAATTAAACAACTTGTTTAGAAATTAAACAACTTGTTTAAAAATTAAACAACTTGTTTAGAAATTAAACAACTTGTTTAAAAATTAAATAACTTGTTTAAAAATTAAATAACTTGTTTAAAAATTAAACAACTTGTTTAAAAATTAAACAACTTGTTTAGAAATTAAACAACTTGTTTAAAAATTAAACAACTTGTTTAGAAATTAAACAACTTGTTTAAAAATTAAACAACTTGTTTAAAAATTAAACAACTTGTTTAGAAATTAAACAACTTGTTTAGAAATTAAACAACTTGTTTAAAAATTAAACAACTTGTTTAAAAATTAAACAACTTGTTTAGAAATTAAACAACTTGTTTAGAAATTAAACAACTTGTTTAGAAATTAAACAACTTGTTTAAAAATTAAACAACTTGTTTAGAAATTAAACAACTTGTTTAGAAATTAAACAACTTGTTTAAAAATTAAACAACTTGTTTAGAAATTAAACAACTTGTTTAAAAATTAAACAACTTGTTTAGAAATTAAACAACTTGTTTAAAAATTAAACAACTTGTTTAAAAATTAAACAACTTGTTTAGAAATTAAACAACTTGTTTAGAAATTAAACAACTTGTTTAGAAATTAAACAACTTGTTTAGAAATTAAACAACTTGTTTAAAAATTAAACAACTTGTTTAAAAATTAAACAACTTGTTTAGAAATTAAACAACTTGTTTAGAAATTAAACAACTTGTTTAAAAATTAAACAACTTGTTTAAAAATTAAACAACTTGTTTAGAAATTAAACAACTTGTTTAAAAATTAAACAACTTGTTTAAAAATTAAATAACTTGTTTTCACTTCAAATTGTTGATAGTTCAAAAACCTCTTGTAGTAGTCCTTTCATGTTTTGTGTATGATATTTGTTCATTTAAATTCGCAAAGTTAGCCTAATCATGCTAATGAAGCAAAAATTAGCAAACAATGTTGCCTAACTTGAGATATGTTAGTTTGTAATATTTGGGAACTAAGGAAAGAAATCTTAATTTACCTTCATATCCCATTCTTTATCCTTAAAGGTGCGTGTTCCGTTTGTCTTTGGAACCCCCTGATTTACCCGGAAGTAGTATCGATTTTAATATCAGATGAAAGGCCGTATTTTCTCATTGTCGTCCTGAAATTTGAGCCCTGAAATCCATTTCATTCCCAAGATATAAACATAAAACCGACGAATTAATGGATAACCATCAATATTAGCACAGTATTGAATAGGGCTTTGCAATGTGCATTATTGCTTCTACCATCAAAACCGCAAGTTTGTTTCCTACGGTACTTGATGGGGCTTATGTGCAAGTGTCAGACTCTCATATAAAGCAGAGAACACAATAGACATAAATCAGAACAAGCACCTTTAAAGTGCAATGATTTAATTAAAAATTATTTTTGTTCTCCAACAAATGGGTTACGTAAGTCGTTATTTCGAGTCATTTTAGAAGCAAAACCTTTGCCACGTTCTGTACAACGGTGTGGTTATTGAACGGGGTTTCATATCCACCATGACCAAAATATTGCGCAATAATGCTCTTAAAATCCCGAAGCCCACCTTTTAATGTATTTTTATTTTCAAATATCCCAACCTCCCTATGAATAAAGATGCCGAAAATTTACCAATGACCACATTACTGTACAACGAGCTCCATGTTTAAGAAATTTAAATCCCCTATCAGTGATTTTCTTCAGGATGTAAACAAACAACACCCTCAATTTTTGTTGAAGTTGAGTTTTTTGCATTGTATTGAAAACTGTTGTAGTAAAGTTACATGCAAATGGTAAAGCCAAGAAGAACACAATTTTAAAATAAGGCGATTTTATAGTGTATAAATGTCGGGATCCCTACATTTTTGTGGTCATGAAAAATAGCCGAAAATGACGGGTTTAAGGTAAATTTAACAAACTTTAGTTTTCACGAAGGTAGTGATATTATTTTTTGATTTAACGTGTTGACCATTTTTATGTTTGCGAAGAGGCAAATCGCTTTGTACTCGAATTTGGCAAGGAAAACAATATGCTGAAAATTAAAAACGAGTTTCAAATTAAGTATATTTAGAGGTCTACAATGTCCACATCAAAATGTCTTCCTAGTATGTGTCAATGTTATTATACACGTTTACTGCTTGAATTTCACTGCAAATTGTAAACTGTCAATTTTATAATGACGTACAATAAAGTATGATTTGGTGAAAATCATTATTCCTATGGACCGTTTATTTATCCTGCTGAAGACTGCCGAAAAACACGATCCCTTCACCGATCGAAATGACCCCTAAGAGGTACACAAATATGATATGAACCCACAAACTGGTCACTTGGGTCGCTGTCTTGATATGTTAATTCCTCAGAATTAACATAAAATCCCGATTCTAGATCTTAGACGACCGACCCCGTCTGATGGCAATACTGTATAGCGCCATCTCTTGGCAGTCTGTCGGCAGTAAAGATAATTGACCAGCCAAACCAAGGACATGCTTGTTTCGAATATGAATTAAGCTCGCAATCTGATTGGCGGATTGGGGTATGAGATTTTGAAATTCATTTTGGTTTTGAAATTCACTAAGAACGGATGATAGTTATAAAGGGAGTTTAAATTAATTTAATTACAGGAATCAACTAATGATGAGACAATTACTAGGCCTACTTTTATTTATGGCAAAAAAATTAAACAAGAATAATGACAACCTAATTTGACTGTGTGAAGTAAGTCTCTCAATACCAATTTTACATGCGGGGTCACTTTCAGAATCCCTGGAATGAGCATGGGTGCCCAATGAAAATCCAAGACGGCCCCCGGGTCAAATGTTCAAATTTAGTCAAACTTTCATCCTTAATTTCTCACATTGGGCACTTAAGCTGAACTCATAACGATGTACAAACACTGCGTATTTAACGAGAACAGCGACAAATACACACCGGAGACAGCCGGAACATGTTTTAATATGCAATATACTTTTACACTTTACGTGTTCGTATATGGTCGCATTTCATAAGTTGGTCCTAAAAACTATTACATGGTAGAAAATAACAAAAATTGTGCCCTTTTTCATTCAACAGAGTAAGTTTAATTAATCAATACATTTAGATGTAAACGACAAATTTGGAATGCTTATATTACAATGATGACAAAGCAGCTAAGTGCAACTTTATCCATACAGGGGGTCAGAAATACACAGGGTGAAACAACAAAAAAGTTAAAATTTCTTGTAATGGTGAACTGTGTGGTTCCTTTTCTGAATGATATGTAGATCAAAGTAAACCATGGATCAGAAAGTATTGCTTAGGCCCTTCAAACAAGCAAGGAAAAACGGAGTTCACAATAACTTGTGTTAAATATACAGGGTCTGGTCAAATTATGCTTATTGGGAGTGTAAACAACAGGTAAAAAGATTTCATACTATTTTCAGAGTAAATCTTTCCTGGTTATTGGTAATGGAAGCAGTTGCTTTCAAAACAGATCTAACCCATAGTTTGTGTACTTGTGATTTTAACAGGGTGATCAGAAATATAATAACCCTGGTAAAAGCAAAACTTGTGGTGTCAAGAGTGTCTTCATGCTCCGGACGTTGAACTAAAAATATTGTGAAAAAAAACAGCTTTAGCAGAAAGAAAACGGTATGTGTCTATTCTAAAACCAGCATTCCTTTGTTAAAATAATAGAGGGTGATAAAAATTAAGGCATTCCTTCGAATATTCTCACATTAAAATAGGGTCCTGCAAAGAATACACAGATTTTTTTTCTTCATATCACCGATGTATAAAGCCTAATTTGTCCTACATGCATTAAAACACATATTCACAATCTAGAATGTGCCTAAGGCACAAAATAAAGCATTTATTGGGACTGATAGCAATGTGAGAATGAATTTAAATTACACAAAAAACATTAAATTCATGCACCCAATACAATTTGAACAACCTGTATTAATTATCTCTCATATCAATCTTTATGGTGCTGTAAAACAGGACCAGTGCAAAATAGCCAGTCTAAGCGTGTATTAAACGCAAGAACATAAGAAAATAAGACACATTCTTACAATTGTTTTTGCCACATAGATTTAGAAATGATGTCACAAAAAGGTATTTTTCCACCATGTATAATTTAACTCACACGTATAAATGCTGGTTGTTCTTTGCAGAAGTTATATCTTGAGTATTCAAACCCAATGCTATGAAAAAGAAAAACAATTTCTACTGTGATAATTTCAGGGAGAAAGGTCAGAAAATTTGGTTTTTGTATTTTCAGTTTTTTGTGTAAGTATATGGGCGTCCTCACCGACTGCTCATACCACCGCTCCACCTGACATACTGGATTTATTAAACGTAAACTTTCACTATTATCCACTAAATGAAATGGGACTTGTTGCATTTAAAGAAAATTAAAGAAAGAACCAAAATGGTTGTATAAGTTACATTACTTCTGAAAATATTTACTTTGAAACATAAAATTTGTGGGACAAGTGTAATATCTCCACCATATTGACAGACCAATTATGAAATGCGACATATTTATAGGTTTTCACAAAATTCCCAGTAATGCATGCTCACCAATCATCGATTGATCGACAGAGGGATTACGATCAAAGGGGCGCTGGGACCTCTTTCTACTGTTTGTCGGGCTTTGGTGTGAAGGATAAACGGAATTAAAATCGGATGGTGGAAGTCGACTTGTTCTTCCTTCTATTCTTTCTTCCATGCTGTGAAACTGCACACGGATATGCCCATTACATAGCTCTGAGCAAAAAATTGCATTATTACAAGGTTGATGAGATAAAACCAATTCTTTTGTTTAGACAGAAAAATAGTTGTCGATCGGTGTGAAGAATAAGGCACTCGTTCAATTGACCGCTTCAGCAACATTAAGTTTCACGCTTTATTCCGTTATGGAGCCCGGACTATGGCTCCCGCGGACCTATCTCCTTTTAACCGTAATTGTTTTAAATCCGCTCGGACAACTAACGGGCGGTCGGGCCCTCCCTGGTAGGGCCCTAAAACGCAGCATAGTAGAAAGCTCGTCTTTGGTTGGTTGTGGAACGTTGGCCCATTGATGGACGTATTCTGCACCACCCTATTGACGGCTGGGACCGTGGAAGATTACACCTCCTTATCCGGTCTTTGCCAATGATTACGAATGGATGTTGAATGTGTATGGATACGAGACCTCATACTCATAAAGGAAAAGTTCAGCATTTAGTACAGTTCGTCACCATAGTAGATCATATAAGAATACACCTAAGTCGCCACGGCGAAGATCTTGGGTAGGTCCCCTTTAGTTGCTTTTGGATCTGATTTGCCTATTTTTAGTGTGTCCCTGGTGTTTTTGTCCCGGAAAAAAATTTTATTGAGCTGATTTTGCACCAGATAAGCAACAAACAACATATCAAAATCCCAATAAATCCCCCTTGGGGGAAAATTTTTTATTCCAAGATGCGCCCAATTATGCTAGTATTCCGCTTTAAAGTGATGTGATGATTTTAGTGTTTTGAATATATTGGGGGCAAAGAATAGTTTTACCATTAAAATCAATGATGACTTCCTTCACGCCAAATCCAAATGCCGCCATTTTATATTAATTAGCTATTCAATGTTTTTGAATAGTTGTGAGGAGTTTCAAAGAATTCAGTTTTGTTTGTAAAATCTAAATATGTTATGTTTTCCTTAAGTCAAAAATCCAAAAGGGGCAAAATTGTTTTTGCATAGTTAGTTTAATTTTTGGAACTTTGTGCATTATTTGATGGTGGCACTTTTGATTGTATGATTCTCTATGGGGTCTTGGGATATTCTGGTAGGGAGGCGGCACCTTTGGTTGACAGTGCTTTGCTTGTGCTTATCGCATCCCTGGCAGCTCATAAGGTTTCAATTTATTTCTATATATTTTTTTCATTACTGATCTTTGTATGTTTAGGCTGTGTCTGCCAATTGAATAAATAAAAATAAAAAATAAAAAAGGCTGCCAATTGCTGCCATTACATATAATATCTTTCCACGACATTACTTTCCTTTGCCGTATCCTGCAAGGAAGCTCGGTCAAACTGACTCATATATAGGAGGGTTGTTTAAGGCAATAATCCCGAAATTGATTGTTCTAATTACCAAAATAGTAGTAATTTTAGTTCATCTTTCGTCTATTCGAAATAATGACTTGGGTGGTATGTTATTTGAACGTAATCAGAATGCAATTTCCCCAAAACTGCCACAATGCGAACCAGACGCTGCTCAACAAATTTACATGAAACGAATGCTTTTAAAAGTTAGTATAATGCAGTTGTCGTATACTGTTAAAATTAAACGCAATGATTAATTATGGGCCTACAACAAGTATCGTATTGCCAGGAAATGGGGATAGAAAAGGCACATATATTTCTAATTTACAACCAAAGACCAGAAAGGAAACTGGAGTGCGAAAGAAGAATAAAAGATGAATCCCAAAAATTGGGAGAAAAGAAAGAAATAAAATTTGGGGTGAAAACACCTCAAGAGGACTTTCCTATTACATAATTCCGGTAGTTGTTTGTACCCGTCATTTTACAAAAATTCTCTTTTATTATGTAATCTATTTACTTCGTCACTTATATTTATTAATTTATAATAATTATGTCATTGTATTATTCGCTTATCGATAAGTTATTCGATATAATTTATTGTGTTCTTTTCCCTATTTCTTTGTTCTGAAGTGAGTAAAGCAAATGATATGTACTAGCGGCCATTTTGAATTTCAGCTCAGGAAACCATGGCTCATTAGTTTAGGACTACAATCATCAAAACATTACTTTTTCTAATTATATGCAAGGTCAGCTATTTGGCGGCCATCGTGGATAAAAAATTTTTTCCAAGGGGATTTCATGGGATTTTGATAGTTGTTAAATGATGTTTCTGAATGTTGCCGTCTCTACCCTAAGAGTGTGAAGAACAATGAATAGCCCTGGATCTGCGATGTAACGGTCTGCCAATAGCACCATGCGGTATCACCAGATTGGGACAGCACAGGGGATGTATGAGAAGCAGCTAATGAGTTATATAATGATTGCAGAAATTTGAGCAGTGATATCATGATACAAAACAATTACCATTGTTTACGCCTATATAGCGCAATAGTAAAAACTATTGGGTTTTAAATGTGACTGTTAATACAGAAATGGAAAAGTCCCAAACCTCATAATTTGTTTATCACGGCAATCTTAGACGTTTCATTTTGCATACTATTATAGGACTTGGCAAGAATTTATTTAAAATGGGTTATATTCGAAACAAATGGTTACCCGCTTATATTCGTTGCAATGGAAAAAATATTCACTTTACGGGTCAGTTCATTTGACCTTTTGAAATAAATGTATATTTCGTTACACACACACACACACACACACACACACACACACACACAAAATCGTCATTGAAATTATAATGATTGGAGTTAAAATTGTAAAAAAAAATATGCCGCGGTTGAAAGGTTGCCCTCATTGTGCTTGGGATTTTGCAACCTGCAGGCGAAAAATTCCTTGTATTCTATATGAATATATGCGATAAATTTTGTGGTGATCGTCAGATTGGTAGGCATTTTTCCGAAAATTCCTTACCAATACAAAATGGTTTCCTGGTGGTATGTTATCATGCAAATTTACAATATAAAATATCTAGTGTTCAATTCTTTGGTAATTATTCCTTCTGACACTCAATTAAATATGCGTTTTGTCCTTCCATAGCATTAACGATATCAAAATTGGAAAGAATTGTAACCGGAAGGAGTACATTTTCCTTAATGTGACAAAAAAACTTTTTTTAAATGATGGTCCTGCCTATTCTAGTCAAGTATTTCCCCCCCCCCCTCCTCTGGATCACCTCTCGAAAAGCACATGTAGCAGTTAGCATGGCACGCTAGAGCGGACATAAAACGTCGAGTTTGACAAACCGCGTCGAATTTGTAACGCTATGCCGGCGAGTTTGCAAGTTTCGCGTCACAAACTTGCAAACTCGCCGGCATAGCGTTGCAAACTCGCCGGCATAGCGTTGCAAACTTGCAAACTGGCCGGCATAGCGTTGCAAACTTGCAAACTGGCCGGCATAGCGTTGCAAACTTGCAAACTGGCCGGCATAGCGTTGCAAACTTGCAAACTCGCCGGCATAGCGTTGCAAACTTGCAAACTCGCCGGCATAGCGTTGCAAACTTGCAAACTGGCCGGCATAGCGTTGCAAACTTGCAAACTCGCCGGCATAGCGTTGCAAACTGCAAACTGGCCGGCATAGCGTTGCAAACTTGCAAACTCGCCGGCATAGCGTTGCAAACTTGCAAACTCGCCGGCATAGCGTTGCAAACTCGACGCGGTTGGTCAAACTCGACGTTTTATGTTCGCTATAGCGTGCCATAGCTAATTTAGCTGAATAAATCCTGACATCACCATAAACCAAAGAAAAAGCTGTTGAAAAGACTGCTTCAACCTGGTGTAAAGATATTAGCTCCCATAGAGAAACACGAAAACAGGTGTAACCTTGTATACGAGCCTACGAAACCAATGATGCGTACTGCATAAAGCATGTACAGTCCAGTCAGTCGGGAGGACAGAAAGCAATAATTGGTGTGACCTAATATTAAAGTAACTGGTCGAAAACGCACCAGAAAATAGCTGAAAATGTCCTGATTTGAGTTCTAAAATAACCAATTTCATTATAATGTATTGTTGCGGAAGGGTAAGTACATACCTAAATAATATGAAAGGGTGATTGGGTGTTAAAACCGGAGGTTAAAAACAAAGGATTAAAAATTTGATGAAATTTAAGTTTTGGAAAAGCATGGTCTCTGAAGTTATAGAAATACCACCAAATTTGAACGCATCCCATATCATTAATTGATTTATGTGGCACACGAAGTCTATGTATTACTGTAAGAAGGCGATGATCTCTCAAAAATGTGTCGCCTTTACATTTATTGGCATCACGGAATTGAATTCTAATATGTTATTAAACGAGCCTGATTTTTATACATATGGACTGCAGACGTGTGCACTGTGTAGGGAAAGGGGAAGTTTCCATGTCATTTGCCTATTGTATTTGTGCAAGCTCATACCAAAAGACACTGTCCAATATTTTTTACAGTGAAGAGTTGTTGCATTTGGGTACCTGCCGACTTGAGCGAGGCACTGGGACTCGGCGTTATAGCACTCGCTTATCCATTACATCGGTAAGTCTAGTACCAATAAATCCTATAAATCCTAAATCTTGCTGCCTTATACTTTCCACAATGGGTGGTGGTATTCAATAATTTTTTCAAAATTAACCAAACAATACCAAACATTCCAACTGGGATTCTGCTTGTATTTGTGTCACACATATACCTTCATAACGCGTAGGCCTATTTCCTTTGGCGTTTAGGACAGAGCCCTCAGAGGTACTACCTAACAGTGATTAACCAGTCTACTAGTAGAGCAGGAGCTATCATACTCTCTAAATTTCTTAGATTAAAACGGAGGACAAATTTAAATTTGGACTAAAATTTTTAATCTATTAGATTTATATTTCAATGGATTTTGATTTGAATTTTTAATCTAAACTTGGATTTGTCCTTGATAGCAATCCAATTAGATTAGTTTTAATCTAAGAAATTTAGAGAGTAGGGTGCCCCCCTTTAAATTTTTACGGAGTTCGTTCATGCCCGCATAAATCTAAGGTTTGACATCTTTGGTAGTTAGTATAGACCCTCTATATCAATGCAAGGTAGTTAGTGGTCTCAAATTGTGGGTTGCAAGGTAGTTAGTGGTCTCAAATTCACTTTTTCAATAGGGGCCAATTTAAGGTTAAGCAGGGGCCAAACTGATAGGTAATTTATTCATGTGCGGTCATGCATAACCGATTAATCATTGTTTTTGCACAATGGGACAAAGTCAGTTTGGGACCAAGTATCAATACAAATCCCATTCACTTCCATGACTGAAGTGAGAAGAGAGGAAAATTGAATAGGATTTGTGTTAGCATTACTTGAAACTTGGTCCCAAGCTCACTTTGTCCCATTGTGCAAAAACAATGATTACTCGGTTAACCCATGACCGCACATGAACAAATTACCTATCGTTGGAAAGAGGAGATATGTGGCTTTAAGATGGCATTAATTATTTTGATTTTAATTTTACAATTACCACAATTGTGGAGAAGTTTTGTTGCGTTTTATTGATACACCCTGTATTACTTGTGAAAACGGACACTTAGGCATTTCAATGCGGTCTTGAAAATGACATTTACGACTATTTCTGGGCCATAATATCTTGACAAATACGCGTCGTTATGCTACAACAATTGCCAATACAACAGTGCAAAAAATTAACTTTGATGAAAAATAGGGGGCGCGATTTGTTTACATTGTGAAGAAATCGCTGATAGTGGCTTTAAGAGGTTGTACGTTATCCAGGAAAATCGATATGACAAGATCGATTGACATTCACATCAAAGAACGGATTAAAATCCATTCTTTGATGTAAACCAGTTAACTATTGGTGTACACTACCAAAACATGTGTTGTATTGCATATAAATAAGAGAGCGTGACTTACTGATTGCCTTAAACATGCTAAAGGCTAAAGACATGTCGGTTATATTGAATTATCCGTCTTGCAGCTCCTGTACATGGCCAAGACAACCATGGTGATAACCAAACATTAGGCCTACAATCACTAAAAGGAGATGGTGAAACCTCAATTTATTTAAATAATTATTTAAATCTGTAAATTTTAATCTGCAATTAACAGCATTTAACTGGCAATTTTCACAAAATATAAATTTCTTCATTCGCTCCCAATCTAGTCAGGGCATGGAAGAACAGAGATATATTTACACATAAAAAAACATACTCTAAAGTGGTAGGACGTCCAGGTAATTTTTAGGCTAACTTTTTAAGTTTCCTACCTTTAATCACAAAAGTACATGAATATGCATAGAATCGTACTCATTAATATAAAACCACAAAGGTCAACAGACCGATCAAACGGGTGCATGCGTGGGAACATGGATACGGTGGTGTGTTTTCTTGCGTTCAACGGTTTTGTGGTAATCTTTGAGGGCTCACTATTTTTGGAAAGACTTCCATATGTACCACCCCCCTCGTATAATTTACTGATACAAAATTTATTTTAATGTTGGGCCTTGTTTAATCACAACGGAATAAACAGCTAAAATAATAAATTTTATGTTTCATGTAAATATATGAGAGTCTTGCCCTATTTGTCAAATGTTGCCATGTCTACATCCATTATATCTTGGTTTTTTTTTTAAACTTTCAGTCCCGCTACGTTACTCTCTTTATAAACTATACTCCTCGATAATATGCATGAAAAGACACGAATACAAACAATCAATAGTATAATGTGATCTCAATAAATCAAAGCGAGTAAGACTCGTTGATTGCGCTTTATTTCGTTTGGACAATAACGCAAGTTTTTATTCGCTTGGCACACACAACACGTGCATATTGTAGCAGCGGTTGTTGGGCTTCCATATTACACGGATAGTTTCTTTCATTGATAAACAAGTCGCGGGCATTGGTCCCAGAAGGATGTGCTGCGCCGAAATAGCGGGATACGACCTTGCCATACGTGAATGGTTTTCGACACACTCTGTGCTTTGGCATATTTATTCATGCATGTAGCATGGAAGAAAGAGATAATAAGGAAGCACAATCGACTTCCACCATCCGATTTGAATCTGTTTATGCATTCACCCGCACAAAAGGGAAGGGATTCAACCAAAGAAGGTTTCTAATAGATAGAGAGGCAAAAACGTTACGTAATCTATAGAATTCACCGTCTCGCATTTTTTGCCGAACACAAAGAAACCTAGCGTAACCACAATAGAAAGCAATGGGCTGCCTCCGCTTCTTCCACAGACTGTGGGTGCCGCTTGCTAAACACTAATCGGTAGGTGATGACAAATTAATTGTAATGTGGTTAGAGTTGGCGCCAGGTGTAATAATATGTAACCCTGATCTTTGTGCTCATATACTCTTTTTTCTCATCCTACAATGGCGCTTAGGTTGAAAAATTTTCATGGAGGCGGTTTTATTTTAAAATCAGACGACTGATGTTCATTTCATTCGGTGTGGGTTGGCCATGGGTAGGACAAAATTTAACCACCCAATAGCACCCAACATCCATCAAAACTGATATTTTTGGCGTTGTTGTATCGATTGACATTATGTGTGTATCAAGCACCCAAACGATAATTATTCCGTGGCACTATTCAAAAAGTGTACTGTGGGTGCCGCCTTTGCATATCCACTAATCGTTAGTGATACAAATTAATTATGTGTTAGAGGTGGCCCAGGTTCAAATAGTGTACCTGGATCATTGGTGCTCAGATATCTTTTTTCTCATAATACAATGCGCGCTTAGGTGAAAAGATGTATTCATTGAGGCGGTTTATTTAAATCAGACGACTGAAGTGTCATTTCATTCGGTGTGGTGGGCCATGGTTGACAAAAGTTAACCACCCAAAGCAAACCCAACATCCAACACTGATATTTTTGGCGGATTGTTTGTAATCGAAGTGACATTATGTGGGTATACAAGAACCCAACTGTGTAATTATTCCGTGCAATATTGCAAAATGGCCCAGCGCCCAGACGGACAACCTGGTTTTGAATGCGTTTCAAACCCCCTTGGATTCAACATCGACCCTTTGAATCGTAATCCTCTGCCGCAATCGATGATTGGTGAACAATCATACTTGGAGAATTTTCTGAAAATCGATCATCGAAACACGTAAAAGTGTAAAAGTATATTGCAATATTACAACATGGTCCGATGTCCCTCCGGTGTGTGTTTGTTTTTGCTGTTTTTCGTTAAATACGCAGTGTTTGTAACTTCGTTATGCCTTCAGAGCTTTAGTGTCCCAGACTGCCCAGTGTGAAGACAGAAAGGATGAAAGTTTGATTAATTTGACGTGTTTGACCCGGTGGAGCCGTCTTGGATTTTCGTTGGCACCCAATGCTCGTTCCAGGGTTTCTGAAAGTGACCCCTAACGGGATGGATTTTCAGTAAAATATACCCGCCCCAATTGGGACCATTTGGTGAAATTATACTAGTTTCAATGAAAATAACACATAGCGGTACAGCAATAATTATGCCATCCTCACTGTGCTATTTTACAATAGAGTTTCCACTAGTAATGGTCCCAGTTACATACCCTCTTTGGAATTCACTTATAATGTATTATAAACACTTACTTTATGCAAAATATTTTTGATTAATATTGTAACAATTATTGACATTGACATAATTATTCTCATATTGTTTGTGCTGTATCTATGATGAAATATAAAGATGGATTGAAGATGAAGATAATTTGCAGTGAGATTAAACCCCTGCGGACCTGTTCTCAATAACATAAAAAAAATACACATTTAAAATAGCCAGATACAAGAAACATGACACTTGTGTTCCTGCCAAGAAAAAATACACACTTATTTTGCTGATATGTTTGTAGATTATTTTTCCTGTTTTGTATCATTGAACCAGCCAGTCACAATCTCAACTGATTTATCCTTAGCGGGACTTGAACTTGATGATTGTGATTTGATACCCCTAGCGAGTCCCGCATTCGCATCTTAGTCGCCTCACTTTTTGGAACGAGCATGGTGTCCCCGACACAATCCAAGAACCCCCCCCCCCCGGCGTGTTGAACCGGTTTCCATGTAAGCCGCCCATTTTTGAGTGTTTCTTCGCAGCATTCATCGCGTGGTGATCGCTGATTCCCGATTACCCGGAATCTTTAACGCAATGATAAACAACCACTAACTGCGATTATCCGAGCGAGAAAACGGATTAGGATTATCCCGGAGGGCCACTTGTTAGAATATGAATAACAATTGCTATTATAGGGCGGCAGATGGATTGGTCAAAGCAAAGTGGGTCGTTGTGCTTCCTTCTTATCTCTTCCGGGGGGAGGGGGATCAGTTTATAGTAAGACATATAAAGTGTTCCAACAATTTTGGCCGAGATGGTAGTCAATTACCATCATTTACAGCTGAACATCGCATGCGAAATCCGTGATTTCCCGACCGTTTTATATCACAAAATTAAATTTTAGCACTATTTTCCGTGAAAAATGCCAATTTTGCCGACTCGTGGAATTTATGACATCAATGTGATGCCATACTAAGTATGTTAGTACTTATTTTGGTATCAATGGGAAGAGGGGGACCATAGCTACACAACTGTTAGAGAATAAAAGATAGATTTTCTCTTGTTGATATCTAGTAGGGTGTCATGGAATGGGCAGGTCCAATATTGTGAGTTGTAGATAGCGCGAGTTATTCTTGTGCAGCTCTTTTATGCACTGTGTAAATTAATGTTATCATGACAGATTCTAAAAGATACTATAAAAATATTTAATCTAGTGAATAATTATACCCAAATCCCGGTACGCGCCTATAAACAAAATGGTCCGTATTCCAAAAAGATGTTTAACAATCGCTTAACTAAACAATCGTTTGTCTTTGAAATTAAATGGTGAGGTGGATAAGTAAGAATTCATTAAAAATATGAAAAAATGTTATTTCTTTCAAAATAATACAGATATGTTGGTTTCTTAGTTATAACATGACAAAACTTGACGCTTTTACCGTAGTTCAAAAATTGTCCCCTATCTATCTCACTATTTCAGAGATAAACGTTCGTTTAACCAAAGTTGCTAAACACCATTTTGGAATACGGCCCTATGTGTACAAAATATTTGACCTCACGTCATTGGCTTGCGCAGTAGAATCGTATTTATTTATTTCTGATGCAGTTCC
The DNA here is from genome assembly GCA_023653785.1 of Ophioderma brevispina. Lineage (NCBI taxonomy): Eukaryota > Metazoa > Echinodermata > Ophiuroidea > Amphilepidida > Ophiodermatidae > Ophioderma > Ophioderma brevispina. Next base: position 57,969 of record JAMKCH010075542.1, read on the forward strand.
CTGGGTTTTTCATGACATCGATGAGAAATTTGAACAGAAGCAACGTCACGGGGAGACGTTGCACACTTGTAGCGATGACAAAATAAAGTTCTAAGGAATATAGATACAATTCAACACTTTATTACCTGGAATAAAAAACAACTCAGAAAATATAGCTTCAGAGTAACCTACGATTCTGAATCCTTTAAATTTAGTGAAATTATCTGGGATAGTTAATGATGATAGTCGTTGTTGCTCATTGTAGCAGTACGGTATAGTGAGAGCGACATGAAACACACGCACACGTTTTGCTATTCGATGGCACTATCGAGTACAAACCTTGAATTTTGACTTGGAATATATTAATATAAAATGTGGCATTGTGGGTGGATCTTTATATCAGGTAAGCCTAAGTTTTAACAAGGTTTGTAAATTTGAAATAGGATTCCAATACTTATAGCTGAATTTGAACCAACGAAACCCAGGTGCTGGTGTAGACTAAAATAACAATATTGGCAGTCATATATCTTCAGTGTTCTAAATAATGTGGTTTCAATAAGTTTGACAGCTAAACAGTTTTAATATAAATTAAGTCATGAAGTTTTGACAAACACCAGCAGACCAGGACAGGTGTGAAAGGAGATATGGTCCGGCAGGAACCACAGTCCGGGCTCCATAGACGACAACGGAATAAAGCGTGAAACTAATGTTACGTGAAGAGTCAACTGAATCGATTGCCCTATTGTTCACCATTGTTCCCGGACTGTGAGACCGGCGGACCATATCTCCTGCCACACCTGGCCTAATTGTTATGGCCATTATAATGTACATGCAAAGAACCCATGGAAAGACTACAGTTGGACAACATGGAAGACATTGCTAAACTCTGGAATAACTGATCGTGTTACCGGTTTTGCTTGGTATTCTACCAGAAATCAGCATAACAAGGCCTACCAAAGAACAAATGCTGGGTTTACCCATAAAGAACTGGAATTCGCTACCACAAAACCTCGTCGACCTAGAAGATAAGATTTTCAAGCAAGAAATTACATCCTATCACAGAAAGTTGCTGTTGAAGGCTCTTTGTATGCTACGATGTTGACAGAGCACTCCCCATGTCATCACATCGTTGTAGTAGGGTGTAGCCCTTGGTGGGTTGCGATAACCAGAGAGGGAAAACTGATGTGAATCAGGTTGTGATAGCGGTCGCCCTTAGGCAGTGAGTGGTTGGTCAAAATTTACGATGATGTTATGGTCTTTGACTCCGCCCAGCCTGTGTTAAATAAACGGAAAAGGCTTGCAGATTACTTATATAAAGGCACTTGCGAATTGCACAAATTATACAATTGATCAATTGTGAAATTTTTTTATAATAAATAAAAAAATTAAAAAAATTAAAAAAATTTAAAAAAATTGTATTGTGGCCAGTAAGTTAAAATTGCTGATAGTCCAATAATTGTATGATTTGACCCCACACAAATTGCAACAGAAACAATTTTGGTGTTAATATACTCTGAAATAGTAAAAAAATAATATATTAAAAGTCTACCAAAATCAACCTAGTGGAACATGTAGAAATAGGGGGGCAACGTTTGTACAGGGGTAAAAAATTAGAATTGTTCGAATTGATTTAAATGATGTACCAATTTATTGAGCTACTCCTAAGGTTTAAAAAAAAGGTATAGTTTGCCCTATCTACGCGTTATAGTTTGAGTACAATAGGCTCATAACAGTTCAAGGTCATCCTGGGGTAAAATTCATAGAATGGTCCGATTTGATCGGACTGGTTGTAAACTGTTAAATTTGTCCCACTAGATAAGTAAATGTAAATAGATTCTTTGTTTGAACTTTCTATATAAGAATTACAGAGCTATGACTAGTGACCTTCCATAGACCCTGTAGCCCCAGTCACATTTTGCGTTCCAATTATGCAACGAATATAATAGATGGTGCAACCAGTATATTTTCGGGTTCTGTACCATTAGACGAACAATTTGACACCATTTTTTATAACGAACGGATATATCTGTAAGTTTACCCCCATTGTGACCTTGAACCTATTTTGACTCATAACTATTGAACTACAACCTGCAGATATGGCAAACTATATCTTTTTTTAATCCTGGAAATGTAACGAACACGTTGGCATACTTTCGACGCGTTTTGATACTTTTCATAATTTGACCCCTGTATAAACCTTACCCCCTTAAAAATATACGTTCCACTCCTTTGATTTTAGTAGACTTTTGATATGTTGTTTTTAAAGGTATGCTCAATACAATTCTATTGGAATTGATTCTGTTGCAATTAGTGTTGGGTTAAGGCAGCATTCATTCTATTTTGACTGGCCTATGACTCGGTGCTACTTCAAAGTTGTTGTTCTGAAATTTGCATTAAAAAACACCATTTTTTCCGTTTTTTTTTCAAATTATACCTTTATGATATTTACAAATTCTTAAGATGTGTGTTCCTTTGGGATTGCAACGACATCTTACTTATTGGAAGCAGTTGAGTGGTTCGTCTAAATTTTTAACATTTCACATGGTGAACTGCTATTGGCTGCTGCAACTGTCAGTCATTAATGTGGTGAAGTATTAATTGAAAATGGCCAAAACATGGCGCTGCGTATTATGAACATCTTGTGACGAATGACGATTTCATTTCACACTCTTCTAAATTTGATCAAACTTCCTTACATTGCACGTTACCGTCTTTCTTCTCTCATTGGGATACCAAGCAGCAAATCTCTGACTCACTGCTGGATAACTTGTGATTTCCCAGCTGCATATACCTCTCTTGGCCTACACACTATCCACTACTATACTGATGCTAACAGCACATCCTAGTCAATATTCAAATTTGCCTGCAAAACAAATTACATTCAAATACAATAATTAAGTCACGCGTAATAAACATAGTCTGTTATTCAGTAATTACACGCAGCAGTCAATAACCATTCATGCACTGAAAATAACTTCATCAAGGAAAGGAAGAATAAAGAGATGTAACGGAAGAGAACTAAGGAAACGACAGGAATTACCTTACAAAGAATTTGGCAGATTTTCTTCCAATCTGCTAACTTAGCAAAATTAACACGTTCAACAAAACTCGTGATATCTTCAGTTTGCAATATCCTATAGACGCAAACTAAAATTCTCTTGAAGCCTGAAGAAATGATCATTATGTTATTAAAGAAAGAATATTTAGCAAATTGTTTTCAGTTTGCAGTAAAAACCTTTATTTCATTTACTACTGGGGGCAATTTTTTTGAGACAGACTATATACATTTACCGCCGCTGTTAAAATCTCACGCTGTACGAGTACATCAGTCCGATGTTAGATGTGCAAATATCTGTTCTCTGTGTTGTAATGATGCGTGACTGCTCACTGGTGCTTCCAAGCATAGCACTATTAGGAATATTTATAGATTACATAATGTGAAAATCAAAATTACAGATTACTTCCAACTTATATAGAGGAGGAGCAGAATATCATAGGGGTCTTATTTAAGGAGTTCGTTTACCCCCCCCCCCACTACAGAAAAGGTTTAACACCTTTGGTAGTTAGTATGGACCCTCTACATCAATGCTAGGTAGGTAGTACTCCCAAATTGTGGTATCACTTTTTCAATAGGGGCCAATTTAAGTTTACACAGGTGTCAAATTTTTAAAATGCCCCAATCCTGTTGAAATGTATGCCATATTGTCCATCCAAAAGGATTCCAAAAATGTATAGTTTTGTACCACCTACGGCCATTGGTATTGGAGTTATAGGGTAAAAATTACAAAAATGGTAAAAGAGGTCAATCTCAATTTGTACAGGGGTCAACATTATAAGTTAATCTGAATATATTTTAAATACTTGCAAATTATTGCCTGAGGTAAGAGGACTCCTAAAAAGTATAGTCTTGATTATGTTAAATGTTTACATACGGAGATAAGGCAAAGAAGGTCAACACCAATTGGATTATGTTGCCCTATGACCTATTTTGTCGCATAACATGGTAACTATGCGTTGCAGATGGTACAAACTATTCCTTATTTTGACACATTAAACTAGATGAACAGTGTCTTTCATTTTTTACCAAAGTTGGAGCATTTTCTGATTTTGACCCCTGTACAAATAGAAATTGACCTTTTTTTACCATTTTAGCCATTTTTACCCTATAACTCCCAAACCACTGGTCATAGATGGTACAAACTATACATTTTTTTAATCCTTATCACTAGACGGACAATATGGCACACATTTCAATATGATTGGAGCATTGTAAAAATTTGACCCCTGTGTAAATTTAAATCGGCCCCTATTGAAAAAGTGATACCACAATTTGAGAGTACTACCTACCTAGCATTGATCATGATGTAGAGGGTCCACACTAATTACCGAAGCTGTCAAACCTTCTGTAGTGAGGGGTAATAGGCGAGCGGTCAAGCTTCAAAAAGTGCTTTATTTTTCGAGTAACCCCTCCCCTCGGTACAACAAAACACAACCACTTTTATTCAAAGGCCAATTATATAGGATTTATGAAACTGATGGTTGTGGTCAAAAAATTTGGTGGCAGGGGTGTTTTTTGGCCAAAAAAACCGTATTTTGGGGCTAAAAATAAAGAAAAAACATGATTTTTTAATTTTAAATCCAAAAGCACAAAATTCTGGTACATAAGTACCTTTTTGTTTTAGATCTACATTTTAACATTGGATAAAAAGGCCAGATGATATTTTTGCTGCACAAATGCAGTAGAAGGAGTTATTTTCGGGGTAGAAAGGTACATTTTTGGCTAAAAATCAACAAAAATAGTAATTTTTCCTTAAAAAATGGACAAAAACACCACAATTGTATGTAGTAACATCATGATTTTTATAGATTATATTCTGTATATTGTGTGCAGTGTCCATACAGACTTTGGCAGCTATATTTAATACAAACAATTGGCTAGAATGTGTTTTTTGCCATAAAAATCCCATTTTGGTGAACAATTGAGAAAATGATAATAAATTCAAAAAAATATATTTTCGGCAAAATAACTGAAAGATTAAACACTTAATTGTAACTTTTTTTGGTAGACTTATGTTGTAATTGATTCACAAAAATAAGTCTTGCTCAACAAAATTCGTGAAATGGAAATTTAGTTAAGAGTCCAATTTTTGGCCTAAAATAAGCAAAATAATGAAAAAAATGCATTTTTGGCAAAACGTTATATTTGATATACAAGGATTACTTTTTTCTGCACAGCTACAAAATTTTCATTCAGGCTTTCACTTATTACATCCTGCAAATTTTTGAAAGTTACCTAATTAGTACCCACTAATTAGGACCTACTGGAAACTAACTTGTTATTTTTTTGGCCTTACCGCATTTGCGTGTGTTTTTTAAGGTTTCAACAAATTTGTAACGTTTTGTTGTTTTTTGAACTGGTCAAGAAAACAAGTTGTCCAAGAATGCAGTAAAAAATAATTTCCGTGTAGCGCATAACTTTTTCGACCAAAAAATATCGCAAAGCTCTTAGGGTCTTGGCCTGTTGGAAGCTGAGACACACCGGTACATTTTTTTTCCCGTAAGAATGTTTTCAAGACTTTCCTGTGTCAGGATTGTAACAGGTCAATCACACTTTTTGAGTCAATTCCCTGAACCCAATTTTGATGCATTTCTATGTATTGGCTGTGTCTGTGATTTGGTTGGCTGCTGCACACTTTGCATCCTTGCCATGACCCTGTCCTGCATGTTCGATTCGTTTTTCCATAATTTATTATTGTAAAGTGCTACAATATATAGATGTAGCAGCAATATATAAATGGTTAATATGTCACACACAATTGAAATGCTTATTAATTTTAACAAATTGCATTCACTTAATTAGCTTTAATTTCTCAGTTGTATCTCAAAATTTAACATAGTGGGACCCAGTTTTATTCAGGTAGGGTTAAGAGAAACATGGTAAGAAGGCATTCACATAAATGTAAGAGGGGAAACAATAAAAAAGAAAATTGAGGGAAATTTCTGAGGACACATGAAAAGAATGAAGAAGGCAAAGAGGACAGACAGGGGGTTGCACCTGAGAAAGGAAAGGGAAGGGGGAATAAAGACCATTGTCCCAAATAGATCGTCCATGAAAAACAAATAGTCATGCTTTTTGCCAATATTGATTCATACAATAGCTTCCACGCACAGTAATTGGTCCCAAATATGTCAATTTTTTTGCAATTAATTATACTTTATGCAATTTTGGTGGACTTTTTGATGAATGATTGATGAAAATGCTGTAAATTTTGTCCACCCTACGGCCATTGGTATTGGAGTTATAGGTAAACATTACACAAATGGTAAAAAGGTCAATCTCATTTGTACAGGGTCAACATTATAGTTTTAATCTGAATATATTTTAAACTACTTGCAATTATTGCCTGAGGGAAGAGGACTCCTAAAAAGTTATAGTCTTGATTATGTTCATGTTAATACGGAGATAAGGGTCACAGATGTCAACACCATGGATTATGTTTGCCCTTGACCTCTTTTGGGTCGCATAACTGGTAACTATGGCGTTGCAGATGGTACACACTATTCCTTATTTTTGACACATTAAACTAGATGAACAGTGTACTTTCATTTTTTACCAAGTTTGGAGCATTTTCCTGATTTGGAGACCCCTGTACAAATAGAAATGACCTTTTTTTAACATTTTAGCCATTTTTTACCGCATACCCCCAACCAATATGGCCAATTTCCAATATGATTGGAGCCATTGTAAAAAATTTGAACCCCTGTGTAAAATTTTAAATCGGCCCCATATTATAAAAAGTTAATACCACAATTTGAGAGTCCTACCTACCTGCATTGATCATGATGTAAGGTCAACACCTATTAACCGAAGCTGTCAAACCTTCTGTAGTGAGGGGTAAAAGGCGAGCTGGTCAGCTCAAAAGTGCTTTATTTTTCGATTAACCCCTCCCCTCGGTACACACACAACACAACCACTTTTCTTCAAAGGCCAATTATATCGGATTTATGAAACTGATGGATGTGTCAAACAATTTGTGGCAGGGGGTTTTTTGGCCAAAAAAAACCCGATTTTGGGGCTAAAAATAAAGAAAAAACATATTTTTAATTGTAAAATCCAAACGCACAAAATTCTGGACAAAGTACATTTATGTTTAATGATCTACATTTAACATTGGATAAAAAGGCCAGATGATATTTTTGCTGCCAAAAGCGTAGAAGGATTTTTTCGGGGTAGAAAGGTACATTTTTTTGGTAAAACTCAACACAAAATTAATTTTTCTCGTTAAACAATGGACAAAAACACCACTATTGGTATGTATTTACCTCATGATTTTTATAGATTTATATTCTGTATATTGTGTGCAGGGTGGCCATACAGACTTTGGCAGCTATATTTAATACCAACAATTGGCTAGAATGTGTTTTTTTGCCATAAAAAAACCCATTGGTGAACAATATCGAAATGATAATAAATTTCAAAAAAGATATTTGGGCAAAATACTTAAAAGATTAAACACTAACTTGTAACTTTTTTTGGTAGACTTATGTTGTACTGTGATTCACAAAATAGTTCTTGCTCACAAATTCGTGAAATGGAAATTTTAGTTAAGAGTCCAATTATTGGCCTAAAATAAGCAAAATAATGAAAAAATTCATTTGTGGCAAAACGTTATCTTTGATATATCAAGGATTACTTTTTTATTCCATTTTTCTGCACAGCTACACAATTTACATTCAGCTTCACTTATTACAAATCCTGCAAATTTTTGAAAGTTACCTATTAGTACCCACTAATTAGGACCTACTGGAACTAACTTGTTATTTTTTTTATATAAGTATTATTATTTCTTTACAGTTTTTTATATTGTTCTTTTTTTTTACGTTTTAAGTTTTTGAACTGGTCAAAACAGTTTCGCAGCATGCAGTAAAAATAATTTCGGTAGCGCATTACTTTTTTCGAACCAAAAAATATCGCCAAGCTCTTAGGGTCTGGCCTGTTGGAAGCTGAGACACAAACAACCGGTACAATTTTTTTTCCCGTAAAAGGTTTTCAAGACTTTCCTTTGTCAGGATTGTAACAGTCAATCACACATTTTTTGAGATCAATTTCCCTGAACCCATTTTGATGCATTTCATGTCTTTGCTGTTTCTGTGATTTGTGGCTTGCTGCACCACTTTTTGCAAATCCTTGCCATGAACCCTGTCCTGCATGTTCGTTCGTTTTTCCATAATTTATATTATTTAAAGTGCTACAATTAAAAATGTAGCAGCAATATATACATGTTATATTCCACACACCATTGAAATGTTATAATTTTAACAAAAATTGCAATTCACACTTATTAGCTTTAATTTCTCAGTTGTATCTCACAATTGAACATAGTGGGACCCGGTTTTATTCAGGTAGGGTTAAGAGAAACAAGGGTAAGAAGGCATGCACATAAATGTAAGAGGGGAAACAATAAAACAGAACATTGTGGGAAATTTCTGAGGACACATGAAAAGAAATGAAAGAAGGCAAGAGGACAGACAGGGGGTTGCACCTGAGAAGGAAAGTGAAGGGGGAAAAGACCATTGTCCCCATAGATCGTCCATGAAAACAAATAGTCATGCTTTATGCCAATATTGTTCATAATAGCTTTCACTCCACGCACAGTAATAAATTTGTCCCAAAAAATTCCAATGTTTTTGCATTAATTATACTTTATGCAATTTTGGTGGCTTTTTGATGATGATGATACATGGCTGTAATTTTTGTACCCCGAGAGAACAGGACCTGCCCCTTTCCTGTACATTTATATCAGGGAGTGTATGATTGTTTAATCATTATGGCAGTTTTAATACTGGATTTCCAGAAAAAAAAATGCCCATTATCAAAATCATAACACCCAATGCCATAAATCTACAAGATTCCATTCCATATCATTTTAATTTAAAGACGATCTCTCATAAAGGTGCATTTTCATCATTTAAATGTAATTCATCTTCTCTCCATTTAAGAGCAAGATTTACATACTTCTAAAGTTCTTAGATTAAAATCTATAAAAAAAACCAAAAGAACTTTTGAATAATTTTTAATTACAAATTTTAATCTAACTTTGATTTGTCCTTAATTGCAATCCAATTAGATTAATTTTTAATATAGAATTTTAGAGAGTACCTTTGGCTCTGTAGGGAATTTTTTATGAAAATTACACCCTTTTTCTCGTATCATTAGTGAATGGACATCTTCTAACTAGTAAATGTGATTTGCAAGCATGCACGAACTGAAGATTAGGTATTACCAAACAAAACTTCGCTTGCAAAGACAATATGACAAACAGATACAAAATATTAAAAAAGGCAAAACCCCTAAAAGAAGCTCAAAAAGGCAAAAACCCAGTTTTGTCGCGACGGAAACGATAAGAATGTTAGGGTTTTTTTGCCCCGAAAAGAATATTTGTTTGTTCTTGCCCAAAAAGGGTTCAAATTGGCTAAAAAGTCCACTTTTGCCATTAATTTTTGCAAATCGCGCCCAAGATTTTTTTAGTTAACGTAATATCACACAAATTATGTGAAATCTTAAGCACAAAAGTACAGTACTACTACTGCCAAGAAACAACATACAACTGACAGTAGCTATAACACTTTCTACTTCTTCCACAATTTTAATTCAAGTTGACATTTAATATTCCTGTTATACAAGTGCATTGGTTATTGCCATTATAAAGTACATGTATGTGAGTTGTAAACTTCTTCTTTTTATCCAAGTGATGTCTATTCTGGGTAAAGTGGGAAAATGCCAAAAAATTTTGCCAAATTTTAAAAAGTACGTTCCATTTATTTTTGCAAAAGCATACCACATTTTGTAAAATCGCACAAGTTTTTTTTAAAGATAAACAAAATCGACACAATAGTCCATAAACCAGCACAAGATTCTTCTAAATCATCAAAATTCAATCAAAATTTGTAAACTCGCCAATGATTTTTCCTAAATTGCACAGAATTGTGTTAAATCGCACAAGATTCTGTTAAACACGAGGTTCTGTTAAAAAATCGCACACATTCCTGTTAAATTGCACGATTTTCCATAAAATCGCAACAAATTACATCCAACAAAAATCGCATAAATTTTTAAAAATTGCACAGGATTCCCTTAAAATCACATATAGGGCTTATTGATTCTTGATAAAATGATAATAAAATCTTGGAGGAATTTGGAGATTGAAGAAATTTCCATGAATCATCTCCAAAATGCAAAGAAAAGTTCAAAAATCACGGTTGAAATACATGTATCTTTAGATTTTCAATAGACTGATTGCGATTTAACCACTTTTCCCCAGTGACACGGGCGTTTTTAAAGTTGAGGTATGACATAATATGACATTCATAAATCTCTTACTAGGCTTTTCCAAGCACAGCTCTCACAAATCATATTTCCTGTCAGAAATGCATGTTTTTTGACTAAATTGGCCCAATTTGACATATTAACATCATCCTAAACTGGAATGCCAATGGTATTTTCAGTATTTCAGCTAGTGTTTTTAATGTTGCTAAAGTTTTAACTATTATTCGGGTTTTAGAAACCTATTTGAAAGAAACGTATATTTTCACCTACATATCACAATAAACACATGATCTTCGGAGTTTGCAGAGAAATAGCTAATGCCTTATATACTCCAGCATTTTTGGCTAACGATTAGAATAATCCATACCGAAAGAGTAAGCATATTTTTAAATAAATTTGCAGGATAATGAAGCGAAGAATAAGTCTGTAGAATATTCTAAACGCAAATTTGATGAAACCACAGTGTCCAAAATATGAATCTCCATCCATTTACGTGTTTTAGTAAGTGTCTGTGTTTCCTTATTAGGTTGCTTTTGGTCCGATAACTTATGGGGTATTCGTAACTACTTGTTACGACATGCTAAAATCGATTTTTTGAAGATTTTTTTTTTTCAATTTTCGTTGAAGCAAATCATATTTGGCTCTCTGTTAGCTGATTCCCCATTAATTGGCCCTTTTCACTGCCCGTTTCTCAAAGTGCGGGTACTTTAAAAACAATGGGACAGCATTCCCCGAATAGGTCGTCCGATTTTGACCCTAAGTAACCCCTTACTGACCTTGACTCCTCCATGTTTACCCTACGTAAACCGCTGTCTCAATGTATGAGCAACCAAGTATCCAAAAGGTGTATATACTAACTTTTGACAAACACGGACGGCCACCCAGACCGCGAATTATGGCGACATAAGGTCATTCCGATTGCATTGGACGACCAAAATGATTACCTTTTAAGTTCAATCTTTCTAGTACTCACTCCCAAACTACCTATTAATTGTATTTAATACTGAAACCCTATAAGATACATACTGGACAAAATAGGTTAAAAAGAAATTTTTGAATAATTTTGCCATTTTTAAACTAAAATTTACATTTTTTTATTCAAATACCTCGCTGTTAATCTTTCCGGACTGCTTTGTAAAACATAAATCAAAATCGACAGAGAGCATTCAATTACCACCCAACATCCAATTTTAAGTGCTTAGATCCATGTTTATTTCTCCCCGATTTTTAACCAAAACAGATTTCTTTGCACTTTGGACATAACCACCTGCTAAAATTTTTCCAGGCTCTTCCGACCGTAATTAAAAATATAGATCTCTAAAAACAATGATGCTACTATATAGAATTTGGTGCTTTTGTCTATTTTCTTAGAAAAATCCTAATTTTTTTTAGCCAAAAAAAGACATTTTTTCCCCCAAACACCTCAATTAATACACGTTTTACCCCAACAGTAAACACTATCGCTATTCATGATTCATCTCTAAAATTAAGATCTATGATTAACAAATACCCCACATCATTCCTATTGTTTTGGCTTAAAATCAAAAAAATCATGATTTTTCTTATTTTTAGCCCCCAAAATAGAGTTTTTGGCAAAAAAACACCCCTGCCACCAAATTTTTTTACCACAACCATCATTTTCGTAAATTCTACATTATTATCTTCGAAAAAAAAGGGTTGTATTTTGTGGTTTTGTAACGCGGCGAGGGGTTCCCGACCAATTTGCAGTCTTGACCGGCTCCACTATAAAAACAATGTTTTACATTTACTGTCTAGGCTTGCATCATGCATGCACAATACTGAATTTTGATGTTTTTTGAAATTTTTAATTACATTGTAGAGCCTCTATTTCTGACTTTTTCATATTTGTCACATGATCTTATAAGTTGTTAATAAAGTGCAACATCGGCATACCGCGACACTATATCCTTATCGTATAAGGATGATAAAAACATAATTTGCTGAGGAGGGGTAACAACTAGTTCATTAAAAATTTAAAACCCACTCGGCTGACATCACTAAGTTACTTGGATGTGCATGGGTGACTGTTTTTTCTATTACTAACAAAAGCTGGTCAGCGACAAGAAATACTCATACATGCTAAACTTCACCTGAATAATAGTGAGAAAATTTAAGTTTGAAAAAAAACATGGTCTCTGAAGATATAGGAAATCCCCCACCAATTCTAAGAATCACAAAATCATTAATATGATTGATGTACAAAAATGTCTTGTGTCCGGATTACTCTGTTTTCAGAACAGCAAAGCCCAGGAAATGTATAACCATACATTTACTTGCAGCGAGAGAAATGCTCATATGGCTATATAATGGGCCTAATCTCAAGTTTGAACTGTGTACAGTGAATATCGGCAATATAAAAGTCACTTGCATATTCTATTCGTGCAAGTTAATGCCATATGACCTGTCAAACAATTTAACAGTAATTGGACTTGTGTCGAATGGAACCGACTTCTGCAAGAGAATCGGTAATGCCGTTCGCTCAGGTGTATTATGTAAAGTTTCCATGCTTTATTCATGCTAGAAAGTTCCTTGAGGTTAGAGGTATGTAGGAAAATCAAAACTAATGATCGTTTTTGCCGTTATAAGATTTATCCGTTTTCTTTGATATGAACCAGTAACCTATCGATGCACACTATCACAACATGTGTTTTTGTTAAGCCGAAATTCAAAGTTGGGATAGATTTGAATATAGGATTTTAGTGACAAAGACACCATTAAAAGGTCCGACAGGCGGGTTTAAAACATAAAAGTTCCATCTTAGGCAAAACAATAACATACTTTGCACTTAATAAAAGTATCTCCTCCATTATATCTTCGGTCTTTTTTTAAATGTCGGTATCCTCCACTACACTATGAGCTACTAAAATCTTTCAATTCCATTGGATAGTCGTAGCATTCACCAATATTAGTTAAGAAAAAGCCCCCCTGCTTTTTGGATATTGTATATGATACCCAATTCACACAAGGTCAGTTCTGTCAATGTATGCACAGAAAACCCACTGAGCTGTGTCCTTGGTGGATGGGCGTATGGACTTATAGTGTTGTACGCTTCTGCCCTCCAACGAAACTAATATAACCTTGACAACATGCATGAAGTAACATTAATGGTAATAAATAATTTTTTATTACACGGATTGTTAATTTAATTGATTACCGAGTTATAGGCAGTTGCCACGCTCCTAAGCAATTGCCCTTTTGGGGATAGCATATGATCCGGAGGAGAATGGCCGACGCGGGTGATATATTTTCAACGTGTGAAAAGGGGCTAATTTAACATAAAGATTTTAGCAGAACTGCGCTTTTCAATTACGCGATATTCGGTTATTGTAAGCCAAAATGTTACATCAAATTAATTTTTTTAAATGAATTAAAATTTTGAAATTCAAAATAGCCAATTTCACAAGCTTTATCCAACCCGTATATGCACAGACGAATCTAGTTCAGTATCTTCGATTCTGAATCCTCTAAATATCTGGGATAGTTGGTTGTGGATGATAGTCGTTGTTGTTCTATACCCGGGCACTACTGATAGTGATATGAAACAAAAATTCGAGTTCACAAACCTTGGATGTTTTGACATGGCATATATGATATAAACTGGGCATTGGTGATATGTGGATCTTTATATCAGGGTAAGCACTAGTGACAGTGATAGTGAAAACAACTTTCGAGTTCCAAACCTTGGAGTTGACATGGAATATATTAATATAAACTAAGTTTTAAACAGGTTACTTGTATAAATGTGAAAGAGGGTGAATACTCTTAATGAATTTGAAACACTTTTTGGAAAAATGAAACGGGGGCTGACGGGGCTGACTAAAAATACTCAATATGTTGACAGTCATATTGCTACTATCATAACATTTTGTATCTTCAGTTTAGCAAATAAAAGTGGTTCCAATGTGAATATAGTGTAACAGCTCTTTAAAAATCTCCACAGCCACACATTCCTAGAGCATGTGGACCCCCCCTTACAGGCAATCTGGATCTCACAACCAACAGTCACTTCACCGGTAACCAATATGAATGAATCAAATTTAATTTGTGTAGGAGGTGCTATAAAGTTTCCCATACATGCCCTGAATAAGCCATCTGCCCTGGGTAACTTCCTGAACCAAAAGGGCAAATTTCTTCCAATACCAAGGGAAGTATCACAAACAGGTATCACGAGCAATACGAAATGGATACAGGGCCCATCACTACTTTCAATGGAAACCATGCCTCCGATACAAAGGTTCAATCCCACTCCCCAGTTTTTGGTTTCCCTTTCTTTCTTTTAAAGGGTCCCCAACTTTCCCCTGAGAGATTTCATCAAACCTGGAGGAACATGATACAGCTACAGGTTTTTCTTGACACCCCTAGAGCTTTCAAACTTCGGGACATTGACTTTTAACCATGACCGGTGATTACAATATAACAAGTGAAGACTTTGTGTATTCGAATTAGGCAAACTCCCTGACTTGGCACTACCCTTTTCTCAGAATTTTCAAAATTATTTTTCCATGATTTGTCCTCCTTTGTCATGCCAATTTTGTTTTTATTGGGTAATTATAGTTTTTGCCCAAATCATATTACTCTATAATTTTGTCATCGCAACTTGTGTTGTCAAGGCATAATCCATCAGCTCGGACGCAGCACCCGTGCAAGTACCAACCATCCTTTTCATCCAGGTGAGTAGTTTTGATATCGGGGGGAATTGGCGTTTCCGCTTTGAAGTCTCAACCAATAAGTGGACGAACTTCTCAAAATTTATCAAAATTTTTGGATGCCAACAACTATCAAAATATTGCCTTTGAACGAGCAAATTCCAACATGAGTCAAATGCTTCATCTTTCTGAGAGCCGGAAATTTTGTCGGTATGCCTCCGGAACCAACTCATACGCCCTAAGCACACCACGCACGCTTTACTACCTCCTAATTTTTCCCTCTTGTAAAAGCAAGCTAGTTCTACACCTCAGGGCCTTACCTACAAACACGCTTTGCAATAAGGTGGTCCAAAGGGAATTTTGGCCACTGATGTTATCGGCCACCCGCTCAAAATGCAAGGAAAAACTTTTCAACTTCAGGTTCTTGTGAAAAGGAGGAACCTAACCTAGGGCGTGTGTGGTCAAACCCTAAACCTTGATGAGAGGAACTTAATGAGCATCCTTGAGCTTTTAAAACTGTTCAGCCTCTCTTAAGCAATTTTCTTCAACTCAACCTCTTTGTTCCATTTTCTTAATTCTTTTTCATGCTCTTATGTACTTTTGTTTTCTACTTTGATCTTGTCCAATTCAAGCATGACTGCAGCGTCACCAGAATCATTCAAAGATTTTTTCTTTCCAAACAAGAGGAGTCCCACACTTTATCATCAATAAGAAATCAAGTATCATTCTTAATCAACTGTTTCCTCATTTACTGTTTGAATCTGCAATTTCCAACAAATGTCCTAGTGAACAGGTTTGGCTTGTGAGGCCATCACAATTCCTCCCATGGATCTTTCATGAAAATCTCCCGCATGAAACGCATGACAAATAAATAGGCCTAATATAAATGAGCACGGTTACATGTACACGATAAGAAAGTGCAATGCTTGCAACCAATTTTAAAATACAAATTTTCCACAAACCCAACCACTTCTAGTTCAAACATTTTAACACTTTCACCTGCCAAGTTTTTTTTCAGGACGAGCCCCCAATCTGTTAGGGGCAGAATAAGCCTAAATGGTTCTAACAACGCAGGAAAACATCCATGAACAAAGCCGGGAATTTTTGTGAATTTCTTCACTTTATTATACGCCAAAAAGGGAGCACTGGTGGTTGGGATCAAAGCAAACATCAATGACAACCAATTAACACAAACAAGCAAAAGATGAAAATGTGGCAGTTCATTAATTTCATAAATTGTTTAAAGTCTAGGGAAAAAGGAAAGGAAAATAAGATATGAGATTCAGTTTTGTGTGATATGAAATGTCTCGAAATTTGTAGAGGCGAACTGATTTAAAACCTATATTTTTAAAACAGTCCAAAAAAACCCTCACAATTTGTCGCGGAGAAGAGTGGAAAATGTTCAGTCCGTGGTCACAATGTGGGCTTCCAACCTGGCGATAACTTAAAAAAAAAAAAAAAAAAAAACAAATTTCATGTCATGAATTGGTTCGCAAACGTCATATTTATCGGCGAGCTTGAGTAAGCCTTATCATGACTGTAGTCGGGATTTGTAGGGAAAATAAACTGAATTACCAACGAAAGGAACCATTAAACGGCGTAGAACTCAACGGCGAAGTCTGGAAACTTAAAAAGTCATAAATATAATCGACCGAAAATTCAAAACTGGCGGCCAGTGACGCTATCCACAGGCGTGGTTTGAAAAGCTTGTCAGCGACACAAAGTTGAGTTGAAGCTTCAGTCGAATCATTTCAAA
Organism: Ophioderma brevispina; assembly: GCA_023653785.1. Classification (NCBI taxonomy): domain Eukaryota; kingdom Metazoa; phylum Echinodermata; class Ophiuroidea; order Amphilepidida; family Ophiodermatidae; genus Ophioderma; species Ophioderma brevispina. The sequence goes on from JAMKCH010075542.1 coordinate 74,698, forward strand.
GTCCAAACGCCAAACACTGCGTTTATTCTTCACCAACAAGGTCGCTGTAAAAACTAAGTCCAAAGATCAAACCAAAAGTAGAAGCGACATGGAGAAAATTACTTCATCCTGACCGACTCCAACCACCAGACTGATTCTCCGAGGGTTTGTTGACATCCAAGAAAACTTGCCCACTGCCCTGAGGGCGCTATTAATTACAGATCGCCTGAGGCAGTAATCTATCAGAAGCAGTCGGTCGCCAGTTGCCAAATTTAACTAAATAAATTGTAACTCATATTTGCCACCAATAACTATAATTATTTTCAAACAAAGCATGGGGTTTTAATTTAAACATTCCTGACTGTAACAATATTATAAATTGATAATTGTATGATGATTTTGTGCACTTTTTTATGCCTGAAAGTCAATCTGTTCTTCATCCGCATGTATGGTATGTGCTCTCAAGCTGCAAGATTTATTTATTATTCGACTGTTTTTTCATGCTTTGATGGTCATGCTTTTTTCTCTGCCTTTCTGATCACATCGTGATGAAGAACGTAGTTCGGCCCAAGGCACACTTATTTGTATTATTTTCTTGCTATTTTTGGTTGTTTAACTTAAGTTTTTATTACTTATTCATTGTAATTCGCCCACTTGCCCAATTTACACTTATCTCTCTCCATTTTCCTTCATGGATATTTGTCTTCCTTATCTCCTTTTATTTTATCTTCCCCTTCTCATATGTTTTTTATGACCTGTTCCTGTTCACGTGTATTTCAGTACTACTCTATTTCTAATCGCATTTGTTTGTTTTTCTCTTTTATATCTCCTTATTTTAATTACCTATATTCATTATTTTTCTTATTGTTAGGTGATCAGTGCACACAATTGATTAATTAAATGTATCAGATATTTAATTTGAAACACATTCAAAAAATCAATTATCACCTGGTCCTGATAGTAAAAACAGGATCTCTTTTCAATAACTTTATTCTTTCTAATTTGAATATTTTTAGTTTCAAGTAGCTCAAGTCCATTGTCATATAAGCTGACATTACTTCAAATTCCAAGGTAGAAATCAACGTTGAAGAAGACCTTATTGGAGAACTAAAACAACAGATATAATTAAAATACTTTTTTGCCAAGCTCAATAAGCCCGTTTATACATAACGTTTGTAAAGTTTTGAAATTGAACTTGATGACTTTGTGGACTATGCACTGTAGAGCAATATCAAAGTGTCTTTAGAACAGTGTTATTTGTGCAATATTGTTATGGAAAAACAAGCCATTGATCAATGAAAGTTTCATCTGATCAAGTTGATTTCGTGCAATAGTTTTATGCAAAGCGCTCTTATCCAAACTTTGTTTCAAATCTGTTTAAACATGCTGTTGATCCATTTCGTGCAATATTTGAAGCAAACAATTGATGAAAAAACAAACAAACAAACTTGCAAGCATACTATTAGTATTGTTTTGAAAGAATGTTTTTATTATTACTTTTAACATGCCAGTGCCACAATAAACCCCTTTAGGAAGAATATCATTGACCATTATGATTGAGGTATCTATTCATTTACACAAAATTTTGTTTGGAATGGGAAAACAATAGAAAGGTGTAGACCGTCAGCCCAGAAGGTTTTGGTTAGACGAACGAGATACCAATAGCTGAATACGGGAAAATTCAGAGAAAAATATACTTTATTGCAAATATGAAGTCTGCCGTGTCCACGTTGTTTGCGTGTAGGCCCAGGAGAGGGGTCAAGTTACATGGGGGGAGGTTCAACTGGTTTGAACTGCTCTAATCTATGAATATAGCTCAATTATTCTTATGTTATCCGAGTAAAAAATTGGGTCACCTGTGTGTGGTGCTTCCTTTCCAAGATATTTGGAAAATAGGCTAAGGTCATTTGTTTTATTCAAGAAAGGTTCACATGTAATCCCAAGATTTCTTTGTAAAAAATATTAAAATATATATTTATTATACTGATCAATATGTTTTTTTATTTGCATAGGGGTGTTTCCCTTCATAGGGAGGTGTATATGCCCGTCCCCATAGATCCTACAGGGAATTTTTTACCCCTTCCATTATAACAACAAGGAACACTCCGAAAGTGCAAAAGCATTTCATATTGAATTCAGAATCATTAAACATTTACAAAAAATATTTTTACAAACAAATCTTTGTATTGCAACGGTTGACCGTCTTGAATCAACAAATGACCTTTAGCCTAGTTTTCCAAATAATCTTGGAAGGAAGCACCACACGGGGGCTGTACCCAATTGCTTTTTTACTCTGCTTACCTAGAATAATTTGAGCTATAGTACCTTAGATTTAGATCATTTCAAACATTTGACCCCCATAGTAACTTTACCGCCTCTCCGGGGCTACACGCAACAACGGATCCCCGGCAGACTTTCATATGTTGCAAAAGTTATATTTTTCTCTGATTTTCCCTTCAGCTATTGGTATATCGTCGTCTACCAAAACCTTCTGGGCTGATGCTCTAGTGTACAAAACGTTTCATATCTGCTTCATTTCAAGCGATTTTTTTCCTTCAGAATAGTAGTTTAAAGAATGCGTATTACGATGAGGTCAGAAAAGCTACGGTTGAATGACATTGGTCAGCAGCATTCATGCACAACTTTTGATACACCTGTATAATTCGGTTTTCCAATTAATGAGATATGAGGACATTTCCAGAAAGAAAGCGCCCCCCACTTTTTCGGAAAAGCGGGTTTTTTGGCATATTTGGAATGCTATGCTTACGAAAAGTATTAGATACCACGAAGTGAACAAGCCGATACGAAGTCTTATGTAATAAGATGATGATTTATTTAATTTCTGTGTGCACGACAGAAATTGTTTTGTTACTGTTTGTCCAATTACCACCTTCGAAACGTCTCGGTAAGTGATATCTACAACCGATCAGTCAATTTGAGAGAAATTCGTATCATCAAAAAATCTCTCTGTACTTGAAGTGACAGTGCTGCCTATTTCCATGGAGTGGGCTATTGATGTCAGGGTTCAATCATTGCCAGGGGAGACTTGGCCTTTGTTCTCATTACAAAACATATTATAGCCATGGTACATGGCTATAATGATTTGTACCGTTTGCAAAATATTGGCCAACAGCGCTTTGAGACGGTTTCCGGTGATCAAGCGCTATATAAAAATGGGTATATATTATATTATTTACTTATTCATAAGCTACAGCACAGAATCGGCTTCTGGAAATGATGAATTCAGTTATTACATAATGTTTTAAAAGACTACTTGCATAGAAAATATTCGAACATAATGAAATGGGCACTTACTGAAATCGCCTTCCACAAGTATGAAAACAATTGATATTCGGATGCCATAGTGTCCCTTCAATGATAAAAAAAGTAGTAATGCCATGGCGGGCCGGGATCGGGAATCAAGGAACTGTAATCGCTTTGCGGCTAACTCTGGTACAGGTTGGATGGCCCCAAATAAAACCTTGAGAATAGGAGAATGCATTGTTTTTCCTATGGTGGCTAAGAATAATGTGATATGAGTACCATATTGTTTTTAAACTGTTGTCCTTATAAATAATCCCTCTTAGCTCTCACGCTAATGGGTAAGCAAAACCTTTTACAAGGTCTCACATTTTTGAAATCATCAAACGATAATACAAGGTTTCTTGGTCAGAAAAAACCCCGATTGTTTGAAACCGGTTTTTTTTGTTATCTATGTCTCATTGATCTGCTAAAATAGCCCATAGTCCTAATGAATTTTATGCAATGGTAATCATGATAATTGAAAAATGCGAAATTTATTGTTATGCAGGATACAGATCATTCACCCATTCGGTCTCCGTTGGTACTTCTTCTGTTTGGTCAACAGATGGCTTCAACTGGAGTATTTCATCTTCATGGGCATATGAGAATCAGTGCAATGCCATGAGCAAATCCGCTCGTATAAACCAGAGATTAAAAATAACAATTATTTAACACTAAGTGCATAAGGGGGGGGGGGGTCCATGAATAAAGGGGGGGGGTTCCTTGTTTCGCGCAACCAAGTTTCAACGCAAATTATTTTTGCCAGATTTTAGGGTATTGCTTAAATATCGTTGGCGCATTATTGGTGGGAAAAAAAATCAAAATCGGGGCCATGGCGTTTTTATACTACTTTAGGATAAATAGGCCTTTTTTGAGGAGTTATTCAAAAATTTTGTTTTGACCATTTACATAGTACTGGGTAACATTTCTTGATTTTTATTTCAGTAAATGTATTGGTATTTATGTGTCTACTATTATGAGCTAAATTTTATGGAAAAGGTCCTGGGGGGGGGAAGAAGCTAACTGTGCGTCAAAAAATCGTGTTGATGTACCCATCAAAGACCAGAGTTTGTAAGAATTCCAACGGCAAAATTGTTTTCAGGGGGGTTCCACCAATGTGAGTGCAGAAGACCTTTTGCACTTAAGTGTTATGTTTTTCACCCATTCATGGCTCTACAACACGCGACTTCAAAACTCCACCCCCGGACTCATACATTTTGCCGCATCTGCTGTGAACGGAGTTTTGAAGCCAACCTGTATTCTAACAATTAAATAGGTCAACCACAAGGAACCACGTTTCAATCGGCGGCGAATTTTTCAAGCTTCACCTAATCACAAAAGCATATTATAATACTTTGTTTTCTTTGGAAACATCAAAACAATGAATTCTATACGCTCAGCTCACAATTGAAAAAAAAAAAACTTTCAATAATTTAAGAAACTAAATTAGTGATTTTTGATTAGTACCCTACTTTGACAATTGATTTAATCGAAATGTAAACATTTAGCGCACATGCCCTCTTAAAATATAATTGTTCGATTTAACCATTTTATTAATTTAATGGCATAATTGCCATGTTCTGAGATTAACCATTTAGGCCAATGCACAAGGGTTGACAACGGACGTTTTAATCTGATGTCTGATTATCACTTGTCAATACAATTGGAATTGGTTAAAACGTAACCTTTCATTTTTAATAATTTGTAGTATCTCTCACGTGCATGAGTGGAATTGTCTTATAAGCCTTTTCTCTTCATACCACAACGAATCAAATGTAATATCCTCTGTGAGATGAAATACCCCAAGTTAAAGAGTAATTGCTGCACAACGTGTATAAATTGTTACATACTAGACCTAATCTTATCCACAATACATGTATGTATATACTGCTATGGTGGGTTAAGCCACACCATGAAACCCATTCCGCCTTATGATCGGTTACCACAGATGATCGTAAAGTGAGTGTATTTCTGGTGAAACTCTTGTAATGTTGCCTTGCAGAGGTCTATGCTTTAAAATTCTTTTTTAAAATCTTTTGGCATTTTAGAGCACCGGAACAAAGTTCAAACCTGAAATAATACTGGTTATCTTACGCCCCCGCCCGCTTCTCGGCAAGAAAGAGGTCACTTGAAACTTGAAAACAATTTTTTAATCGACATATACCATTGACCTTGTGCTGTTTGCCATGTAGATGTGAATTGGTAATAAGACATGATATACGTAAAGCACGTGATTTATCATTCAAATTGCATTTCGGATGTCTTAAAATTTCCCGAATATTTCGAAGACCACTGTGTTTCATTGATTTTATCCTGTTTCCGGTCCACACAACCATCCGATTTTCTCCTTTAAACATTTTTAAATGTTTAAAAGTAAATCATAACGAACCCAAGCGGCTATTTTGAAGTATTTCTTTTTTCTGTGTCTGTATTCCTTCTGGAGTGCAATCGGCAATTTATCGTTTGCAGTTCCTTTAATCCGCCATATTTAGGGATCATGCAATCAAGTAAAACATTTTCGCCCTCTTGGGTTCTGGGGAATAACATCTGTGTGAAAAAGACAACTTTGACATTCAATACGTAATGTGTGATCAAGAATCCATGGTATAATTTGTAATCAATTTGTGATTATGAACTGCGTTTTCTGCATGTTGCAATACTTTTGGCCAGTGTGTGTAGTTCGAGTTGCAATCAAAACTACATATTGTAAAGTTTCAAGATGAAAGTTCAAGTTTCATGTTTCAAAAATGACACCCATGATTTTTAGATTTCCATGAAATTTTGTATAGGAAAAACATTAGTGTCAAAATTGTATAATAAAAAAACTAAACCAAAACATCAATTACATTTCCAATGTGCCGGAGTCTCTTCACCGATTTTATTAGCGTATCCTTGGTGGATGAGTTAGACTAGAGTAAAGACCTTTTACGGCAATATACCTGTACCATCCTTTTAATCCTCCTGATCCTTTTTAGACTACTTCCGCTAGGCTAATTTTGTGTAGTCTTTGCTAAAGAATAACCATCTACTCTACCGACCAGTCCAACCTTGTCCCCATAAAGGTTCACACATGGATCGCAATTGTGTGTGGCGCATATAAAGGTCGAATTAACCTGATAAGACACCAGTTGGTATAACATCATGAGAATTGCTGTAAAGCGTTTGGCAAATTAATCTGATGATATCTAGAGTTTTGCAATGAAACTCAACCGGAATGGGATGGACTTGAGCAAAACTGTGTATGCATGATGTATTAAATTTGAATGTAATGGAACCCTATCAAGGATTATCCATTGTTTTCACCCGCTTATTTTCCATGAGTTGCAGCGTATTCCTTCTTTCTTCGTGACGTCGTATAACACTGCGCCAATACAAACCAGGTGTGAAAGTAATGTAGTCCCAGCGGAGCCGTAGTCCGGGCTCCATAACAAAACTGAATAAAAGCTGATGAGAAACTAATGTTGCGTGAAGCGTCAACTGATACGAGTGCCCTATTTCTTCACCGTTGGAGCCGGACTATGAATACGGCGGCCTATAATTACTTTTATACACCGGTTCCGAATTAAGATTCGACGAAGCACTGATGGACGCCTTTCCTTGGCCCCAACTATGACCAGAGCATCTCCGATATTCAATTGGACTCTGAGTTTGAATGAACAATATTGGAGGAAATACTACAATACCCTCTTCCTCGGCATCAGTTGGGAGTCAACCGCGCAACATCCGAAAACACAGAGGGCTTCTTTCCAACAGGGTCTTATCTAGTGTTCCTTACGATAAACTACGGAAATTTATGCAGAAATATATCAATGGTAGGAATATTCCCCAACAGCACTACTGTTTTTTAAATAACTAAGAATAGTTTTTTATATGTTTCTATCATGAACGACTAGGCTTTTGGCATTTTGCTTCGCGTGTTTCCGTATTTAAAAGTAACCTTTCCGACCCACTTTTTAACGCACTTTGGAATTCGGAACCTTTTACGGAATTTCTATTCTCGTTATGTTTCACTTGATTTGAGCGCTTCTTCATCATTTACACGTCTATTTCTGTAGCCCAATTTTTTTAAGAACTACCAGTTTTTTAACTCGATTAATAGCGAACTTTTATTTGTTTTTCCTCTCAAGAATTTATCCAAGTGTCATCACTGAAGAGTAGTGTCGATATGTTGTTCTGTTTGCCTGCTTTCTTATCAATGCCTTGGAACTTGGAACATTTAAAAGTCTTGGTGTGTTTCTTTTCCCGATACAAGAAGGTCTACAAAGTAATAGCAAAACAATAGGAGCGTTAATGTCTACCTGCCAGGCCTTGGCGTATATATTTGGTAAGTGAGATGTTATGGGATATATAGGACTAGAGTAAAATGCGAGATAGGAATAGAGCTATATGTGTACCTTAATAAATCCGAGTATACTTGCATATTGTACTTGTTTCATTTCAGCACCGTTTTTTACCAAGATGGCAAATGTCTTTAGCAGAAGAACAATGACCGTGTGTGCTGGTATATCTTGCTGCGTTGCTTTAATGCTAGCATCCATCGCAAAGACTGTCTCAGTTTTTGGCATATGTATGTCGGTTGCAGGTTAGTTTTTTTTTCAAAATTTTATTTCTTTCTTTAGGGAAATTTGAATCTTGTTTGTAAATTGGTATTTTTCAGTTCGGGCCGACTCCAAAAATCGCTGTTGCCTGAAAGGTGTTGCTGAATCTGGCAATGTTGTCTCTAAAACAAATGTAACCCAAAAAAAATTTGTGGCATGGGTGAAAATATGGCGAAATTATTATCATGGGTATAATACGGATTTTCCCTAAAAAAATCACAGTACATTAGAGTTGCTTAAGATTTGCGAATTCGACAGAGATGTTTGTTTTGATGTTGCCGAAAACTGCAATATACTTCCAGCTACGGCATTATTGCCGCAACCGGCAGTCAGCAGCAATTGATTAAAAATGTTTTGAGAACTGTGCGTATTTGAGAAATCAACTAGAACTTCGCGGTTCTCGGCTTGCGAGCTCACTTTATCTTTTTTATTTTAATCCAAACAAAACAAATATGCAAATGAGGTGCTTATTATGCACAACTTGTGTCTATTACTACTTTGACTACTTCGGCAACATCAGTTGGCCAATGCACTGAAGAAGTATTACGCTGAAGAGGTATTGTGCTCGACTTACGTTTAGCACAATATTTTTAAAACTCACAGCTTACAACTCATCCAATATCTTTGTGTATCATACCCAATTCACCAAATTTTATTAGAAAATTGGATGAGTTGAGTCGGGGGGAGGGGGAGGGGGAGGACGGATTTCGTTGACATCACTGTGTGCCAACACGTACGGCAATTCGAAAAAATTAACACTCTATAGCCAATAAATAGTGACATTCTATGGTGCTTTGTGTCATGATAAGGTAATTTTTTTTGTCATAACTGTGCGAAACCGTTTGCTGCAAAATGTCATACCTGTTAATTCTATGTGTTAATTAACTTCACAAAAAAAATGCGATGACTTGTAACAAATTTGGTCTTGGAAAGGTTTGGTCTACGTCAGGTTTACGTGGAGTGTAGCACGAAGTCTAGCTATGCTAAGGGAGAGTGTGGATACCATCGGGTGTGCTATTAGAAGTTTACCAAAAACTTTGACCGTCTAGCGCTACCGTAGAACGCTACTGGAAGAAGTGGCGCCAACACCAGCATCAAACAGCCATCGGCGATCATCGCACTCAAAGACAACAGAGAAAAGTATATGAAGCCCAGATTTTATCTTCTGTAGCAAAGAAGGCAAAATCCATATAACTTACAACTAAAGGTGACGTTTGTACAATTCAGGATACAGCTTCCATTGAACGCATTGTTTGGCAATGAGTATTGTAAGCAATACTGGGCAACTATCACTGTGGCTTCTCTGCAGAAATGAAGGCTATGATCTTTTTGCTTGTGAGCCAAAGTACAGCTGTAAATGCAAGAAGACACACATCACAAATCTTGAGTACAAATTGTGTCAGTAAAAGATGTGGCATTGCTTCTTCGAGGTATCATTATCATTTAGAGAACATTTAAAGAGTCCAAGGAGTTGCCATGATCACCACCTGCCATTATCATTTAGTAGACATATATGGTGAATGCTGATTGGTTAATGTCCAATTAATATTTTCCTCTGTTACCAGAGGTAATTTTTCATTACTCACTGGATATGAGCTCGTATTGCGCGATGCTTACACTGAGTATCAGATCCCTACTTGACATATATTCAAATCTACAGATGTAATGCTTCTGTGGAAGAGACTACTTGTCCCCAGCCTCCTCGAAAGAGCACAATCCAATATGGCCTTTTTGATCAATACATTGATGTGACTGCTGCTGTCCATCCCAACAAATATTTATGCATGATATGTTTTCCCTACATGTATACTCTTCATGTTTAAATACATTTTTTCAATTTTCCCTGTGTGTTTTAGAGAAATAGTGACCAATGTGAGTCTTTCAAAGAGGCAAGATAGGGCTTTACCCTAGCCTACGGAAAGTGGCTACCCTGCAGAATTCAACTCCTTTTTCCTCCCACATAGGACACACCATGTGCTATAGTCAGGGACAGAATTAGCCGACCAATTGCGCGTATGTCACTGTTTGTCAATCGGCGCGGCGAGGACTGTGATTGGTTTGAATGTGTAGTATGGGCGGGGCGTGTTCGAACAAAATATGATTTAAAATGTCAAAACATGCCCTATTTGAGTCGCGTTTTCGACGCACGGACACAAAAATTCACGTAGATAAACTTTCTGTTTCAATAAGCTTTAAATGTTCACAGAATATTCATTATGTTCGACATTTGCTCTGCACCGTCAAATTACGTCAGACGCGCAATTGGTCGCCTTATTCTGTCCCCCGACTATATATGCTTTCTATTTTGTTGCAGCAATATTCACCATTTACAAATTAAAAAATATGTTACACTCTAATATTTAATATATAACATAGAAAACACATTCATTTATGTATAAATTCATACCTGGAAATCTACCCGTCAACCCACTGAACTGTGTCCTTGGTAGATGAGCTTATTGTAACTCATAGTGTTGTAAGTGCCATGAAAATGTGCACACGTACGTGGAAACAGGAATTATGTTTGGGTTAACATTGTTGACCACGGACAGATACACAAACACTACCAAAGTAATCTTTTTGTGACCCCTGCTAATTAGTTGTTTGTATTTTTTTTTTAGAATAGATCGAATCTTCGCATTTATCGAATTTTGCAGGACTCGGTTACGGAATGTGTTTTATGGTTTCCGTCTCAGCAATTTCGGACTATTTTCGAAATAACAGCTTGAATACAGCAATGGGAATATGTGTACAGGTGGTGCTGTGGGCATGATGATCCTCCCGCCAATTTCTGAGTTTCTTATTGATCGTTACGGTTGGAATGGCGCTTTCTTAATAATTGCCGCCATCAATGCTAACCTGGTAGTTTGTGGAGCAGTAATCCGCCCAGTTGGAGCCGCGTCCGATTGTAAGGAAACGAGAGAACTTTTAATAAACCAGAACCATGAACAAATCTTATCGGAGAATAGCTGTCTGAAAATCGTTCATTAAATCAGCATATGGATTGTTAGATAGTTTTTGTCTGTTATCAAAATTCCGAAACTTTATCCCTATTCCATTTTACCAATTTCTAACAGGTTTTTGTTTTTCGGGTTGGGCGATATTTCTAGTTCCGGCATGCAATTTTAAAAGGATTACCAGCACAAAAGGCAGCGTTTCTATTTCAGTTGGAGGCGGGGGGGGTCCTATCATAGTAGAATATGCCCCCGGTCCGTTGATTGATAGAAGTTTCTCAGCAACAAACTTTGCAATCGTTACTTTTGTGATAAATTCAGTAGCGTTTTTTCTTGATCCTCTAGCATCTTCCTTTTGGACTTTAACGTTCTTGCGTTAATTAATGGTTTTGTTACTGGCTCAGACACAGTGGTGTTTTTTGCTGTTTGTCTGGAGGTGTTAGAAGAAGACCGTGCTGTTGATGGATTTGCTGTAGGTTCTTTATTTTATGCCATTGGAGAATTAACGGGTGGATCTATCATGGGTAAGTATAGTATGTAAAACGTGTTTTTAAATACAGTACTTTTAATCATATTAAAAATGGACATGTATGTTAGACCATTGAATGTAACTAATCCTGTCACACATTCGCAAAGAAGTCTGAAATTGACAATCAACTTTTGTTTTGAAATAAGAGCACCATGCGAATCAGCTTATTTCAAGACCACAGAGGGCGCGTTCTCACATACGGAAGTTATGCCACACCTCATTTTATAGGTTTGAGTTTAATTAAAATTAAATGTTTTAATAGGGGTGAAAATCATGCCTGGCAGAAGTAGCTGCCTTTTTATAATTCCAAAAATGCCTCCTTTATCAATCGCCTTGGTCGACTGTAACTTGGCCAGAAGAACCACTGACATATTTCACGTGGATTGTTCACAGATTTTGGTCAGAGGTTACAAAGGGGTCATTAGAGGTCATTTTGTAGAAAATGGTTACGTACGGAGTTACGATCACCAAACTGCTGAAATGAAACTGAAGCTTTATCCAGGGACATATACAGATAAGGGTTGAATGTCATGGAGCTGTTATTCGAGGTCATTTTGTAAAATTCCTTAATTATGGCGATGGAATCTTCACGGATTTCTTAGAAGAACCCTGACATAAGCGTATTGCATGATTTTATACAGATTAAAGGTTCTGTAGGTTCATTACAGGTCAGTAGAGGTCATTTGATGTAAATGAGGTGCTAAGATCACCATATGGCTCAGAGAATTCATGCCCAAGCTTCATACATGTGTGTATGCTGCCAGAGTAATAACGCCACATGCATTGCCTACTACCCTTGCCTATATAGCAAGTGGTCATTTCTATGAAAATCTTCTCGATACATATGGGTTGTACACATATTTTTAATCAGCGGTGACCTATTTGCCATTTTGGCCAAATACATGAAATTCTTAGCTTACTATAAATAACAGGTACTGAACATGACACTTTCGTCATTGAGGGTGTACATAGATAATGATGTAAATTACATCGTGCACTTCCAGAATAAAGGTGAAAATTGACAGGTTTTGATACGTGTAACTCTAATACAGTGAGTATTTATTTTGTCCACTTTGTTCTTATTTCTTTCCAAAATATATATAGGACTAATACTGGACAGAAAGGCCGGCTCTAGTGTTGGATTTGTAACACTTGGAGGAGCTTCTGTAGGTGCTGCTTTGATGCTTACAATCTCCAAATTCCTAACTTGGAAAACTTGAAAGAATCAACAAAGTTTTTTTTTTCAAACATAACTATGATTGCATAGAATATGTTATGTTTCCTACACCAAATGCGTCGCAATATATATGCATTTAATGCATTCTACTACCTGATGTTGAGAGCATTTTGATCTCCTAGTTAAAGAAAAATAAGAGTAGCACTGATATATAAAAATATAATCCTACACGTCCCAAGTATTCCGAGTTGAAATCATAATGCTTTTGAGGATCCTTTTGTGGTATTTGTAAAAATTAATCTATCGAGGTATAAAGCATCGTGATAATTAACTGGTATCATTCTAAAGGACTTCAAAAAAGTCTGAATAGTAATGAATACATTTGAACTGTAGTAGCTGAACAAATGACCACTTCCAGGGTCCTTCACGGATTTTGAAAGTTGATCTACTAATTGAAACATAAAGGCTATTTAGCGGTGAACAAAGAGCATAATTTATAAAACTTCAACTACATACAAATTACATTTCACATCTTACAGCCACAATTTAATTTACAGGTCATAAAAGGTACAGCGAAATAATAAAACACAAGAGTAAACAACAAATGAAAACGCTAAAAACTACGAGGAGAGGTCATGGAGAACCGAAGACGGGAATAAATGAGTCTTCCGGGCCCGGGGGGGGGGGGGGGGGGGTGCACTTGTATTCAAAGGTGGATATGATGCGTGAACATGGACTTTCAAAATGCACCCTAAACACTATTTTCACCGACTAAAAACAGCTAAAACGAAATTCACCTTTTAACATATTTTTCTTGTTTATTAGATACCCTAAACAAGTACCAATGCATTGAAGCGTAAATATACCCTTTATTCTCTTGGCTTGGTTTACTTTTTCCCAAGTTCCGATTACAATATTTTGGATGATTTTGACCCCTGCTTAATGAGATATAACATGACAATTTCAGGGTTAAGAAAAACATACCATTTTTTCCACATTTTGGCTGTTGTTTTGACACCCTAAACGATGTACGCGCGTACATCGCCTGTTGGAAAAAGATACCCTTTTTACGCGTTTTTCTTGTTCACGCATCATATTCACCTTGAATACAGTGGCCCCCGGCTTCCGGGCTTTTTTGAAATCTGATTGATGTGCACTGGCAGATATGGAAGGGAGTTCCATAGGCGATGGGCCGCACTGTAGTTCTTGTCACCATAAGTGTACGTGGGATATCACGACAGAAGCTATTGTTACAGATCTCAGACTTTCAGATATTCAAGGAATATAAACACTAAGATGATCACACAGGCACGACAGTAGAAGTCCGGGGAAACGTCTGTACGTGAGAAGCGTGTGTTTAAAGGCAATGTGCGATATGACAGGCATCCAGAGAAGTTCTTTGAGAAGTGGTGAAGATGGGTAATCTGAAAATACCTTTAGTGACCCTGTTATGAATGATTTTAAGTTTCTTAGTATCCTTTGCATAGTACAGAATTGGCATAATCGATACGTCATAAATTTCACGTGTTCCGACCCAGGCATACAACTGTCAAATATCACGCCAAGATGTCTGATGGTCGCAGACTGTGAAATGACATTGTTTCATATTTTTACAGGCACTATCAGTGATCTTCGCGAAAGAGTAAAAATATTTGAAATTTGCAGTAGTAGTCTAAAGGTGCAGGATAAGTGTGTAAAATTTGCATAATTTTAAAAAATTGCAATATTAAATGACTAAAATATCCAATTTTTTCTTTATTAGGTTGTTTTCAGTAATATCAGGATAGTTACACTTGTTACAGACATGCAAAAATCTTCTTTTTGATCATTTTTTTTATTTTCAAGTTTGTCAAATCACTGATGATTCCATTAAGTTCTTAAATTTAGAGTTTAAAACAGAAGAAGTGATAAAACCACATTTTTTCTTCGCTAAGTTCATTGATTTTAGCAATTTGTTAACAGGTGAATGACATTTTGGACACCCTTTTCCCTTGGATCAAACTGTAAATACAACTGTACGTCATTCACATTCATATTGTATTTGCGGATGGTAACACCAAGGCAACAGGTATTTAAAACAAAGAGGGGACCTACCACAAATCCCTGAGGAATTCCATGATAGAGAGGTGAATTCGATGAAGATAAATTGCCAATGCATACGCGAAAAGTTCTGTCGCTGAGGTAAGAAGAAATCCAAGCGAGAACTTGAATTTAATGTGTGACGAAGCCGATTTAACAATATACGGTGGTCGACCGTGTCAAAAGTGGCCGATTTCTATTATCAATGGCATTCATGATATCAATCTTGACACGCAGGAAAACCGTCTTGGTGCTATGAAGCTCCCTATAATCAGACTGAAGTGGCTCCAGGTAATTGTGAGTTATTGGGATTAATATGTTTCTTTTTTTTTATTGCAAACGATTTTCTCCATAATTTTGGAAAAGTAATTAGACACGGGTTGGTATTTCTTTAAAACATCTTTGTATAAAGTCTGCTTAAGAATTGGCTTTACAACAGCTTCGCGAAGCTTTGGAGGTACAGTGTCGCTGCTAATGAATGGTTAATTATAGCAGTTCATGGTTTCACGACATAATGAACATTGTGCTCGAACAAGCCCATCGGTACAGTATCAAGTTGGCAAGATTTTTATGGCATTGACTTTATGAGTTAACACATCTTAATAGTAACCTAATTGAACTCTGACATGACTTCATATATCCCTAACGTCCTTAGAGGAAAATCTGACGATTACCGCAAAAAAGGAGGTAGCGTTATTTTTCTTGTTAGATCTAGGACCAATTTCCCCCTAACCCAAGGCAGGGTCCCCGCTCGTGATTTTTAAAAGTGCAATTAAATGCAGTTAAGGGTCGCGATAGGGATATAAGGAAAGTTTCTGGTTAAACATATGAGCAAATTCATTGCATAATTTGCCCACTTCATCACACTCAGGTATATGCTTAACTGGCTTGTCCAGCAGTTTTTCCAAAATTTTCAAAAACTATTTTTACAGTAAAATATGAGTTTTCTTGAAAGCACTGTTCTTGTGACATTTGGAATTAGTCGAGTAATTCTTGTCTGTCCAGTATAATTGAGATGGCTATAGGACATTTGCTTTTAATTTCGTTCAAGCACTTCTCTCCATCAAAAACTGGCGATTTTGATATCAGAGAAAGTCCATATTTTCTTATAACCCCAGTGAAAGTCTCCGGAAAAGTTTCCTCTTGACTTATGAAGAGGAAGCGTCTCCAAATGTGGGTATACCACATTTACACGCAATGCATATGGGTATTTAAATAAACATTTGCTCTACTACTTCAAACGGCTGGACCGTATTTACTCCAAATTTGAATGATATGTTTTCGGTGATATGCTTCCAGTGAACAAACAAACCTCTCAGTGAAGCCTATATAGAAGATATATGTACCAAGTCACCGACGCTAGTCCGATGGCAATTCGAGCATATATGTGTAGTACATTCGGGTGATGACCTAAGTATACACAAACCGAATGCAGTAAATCTGTGTGTACATGTACTGTCTGAAACCATGTTGACCGCGCCCACAAACACGGTTCCTCGCGCATATAATTATGACACAATCTACTACTCCTATTGCATTTGCCAAAATCGGCCGTCTTCCCGACGTTCTCTGTCTCGCCTAACGCTCTCATTTTCATTCTCATTACGGCTACCTTTTCTCTCTTCTCCTCTCGTGATTCTTACTGGCTTTACTCACCTTTATTCTTCTTTTTTAATTCATCCGACTCTCCCTATAGTTATCAATTCACTCCCCCTTTCGTTTTTTCTCGTCCTTATTCCTTGTTGGCATTTCTCTTTCATTTTCTTATTTCCTTTGGGTCAAACGTTGGTTCCATGCCGGAAAATAGCCATGCATATTGCATTGTAACCTTATTTAAACTAAATGTCACCTTGTAATGATGACACTGTGGATTCAGGATTCAGTAATACCGACCAGATAGTACATGCACTAGTCAATTTATTGCGCATAAGCTACGCTTATTTAGAATCTTTTCAACCCTCAACTTCCGGGATTGACTCATGCGCAACGTTACTAACATAAATTTCATTTTTTATAAACTATCTTAATATATACACTGATACAAAGGAAGTCTTATTTAAATTCGTTTTCAGCTTCGATAGCCGAGACCATACCGGATTTTCACATTATCATTGCGCATATATTTTGACCACCTGAGGTCTAAAAAATCTCTCTAACGCCATGACACACATTTCAGAATTTCCAAATCTCCCCAAGCTGTATCACAAATATGAAGACGTCACCATTCAGTAATGGAAGTAATGAACGGGCTCTTCATTTGTAAATTGTATTGGAAGAAGTGTGGCACGTGGTGTGGCTGGCCCGCGAGGACCATCATATTAAAATTCGGGCCACGCTTGGATCACCCAGCTTTAAGCCATTTTCCTTTATACTGCCTACTTGACCTCCTGGCACTGTTGATCTCGTCCTTATACCAGGGGACAGTTTTCTTCGGGAACAGGTGGGGAGGTGGCTGAGCGTCTAACACCTTTAGAAATGGCCGTGTCAAAACTCCCAAGGCCTCCCGTCAACATGGGATCTCGCCAACGTCCAGACCACTGCTAGGCGTGATAAGATTAGAAGCAAGAGCTACTTTGTCCATGCTCTGGAATATTCTACATTTTCATTTGGACTTTGCCAGCTAAAGGGCTTGTTCAACAATTAATGAAATATGATTGCATTATGGTCCGAACTTGGGCTTGGTAAGAGCTTAAGAATAAATATATATATCATTTATAAACAGCAATACTATATTTTATAAATCCAAATTAACAAATTTTTAAATATTTAACCATTTAAAGACACTGGTAGACTCCCTGACACTGGTGGAAGGTGCCTCTTAAATTTTAAAGAAGCTTGTTAGAGTCTTGGCATTGGATGATAACACTCTATTCAGGTCGAACTGCCAATACTCCAAATAAATTTCCTTTTTTGTGTCTTGAATCCACTGATGTACGCAGCACATCATAGTTTAGTACATCCACATGGACGTTACAGCAGCCAATATGTTGTGGGCAAGTTAACATCATAACCAAAGTTTCAAAAACTCATTCAGGAATCATCTTACTTTGAAACCATTTACTGTTGAGGGAGGGTACGATAAAACTGGCGACAAAGCCGAAGTCCGATATCTGATAATTTCAAAAAGGAAAATCATTCCATGTCAACTATCCGTCGACCTTATTGCACAACACAGTGTGCTCTTCTGTAATCGAATGCGACAGAATCTTCTCCAGCACTAGACACATACAAAGTTTTTATTTTGCCATCCTTGAGCGATTCATGCAAGAGGTTGATACAAAGCGGATTTTGAGTTCTTGCCATCAAGACCAACCGTGGCATTAGTCTATTATCATTAACAGACCATTATGTAAGAACTGTTTCTAGTAAGATGAGTCTGCGCAGTAACTTTATACCATGGCCACAATATGTTTTGTAATGGCAACGAATTCCCAGTCTGGTCAAGGATTGAACCCTCACATCAATATACCCCATGGAAATATGCAAGAATTCTCACTTAATTTGAAATCTACTATACCTAAAGCGGTAAAAATATCACAGTGGTAAATTTATCATAGAGCAGCGGCTTCAATACTCAACACCAGTTGCTCGCCGGTTCCACACAGTTCCCTACGGTTGTAAAGCTCATTATATACTTCCAGTCCCAGCGAGCGACAGGTATGCGCAAAACCGGATTTTGACCCAAGACCAAGTGTTACGCATGCTCACGAGCAGAAATCGCTCGCTGCGACTGGAAGTATATCATGAGCCTAACAGGTGTTATATTGTTCTAAACAATGAATCACGTCTCAACCGCCATGAAACGCTGGTCAACCAACGGTTGAGTTTTGAGGCCGCCCGCCTCTTACTGGATTTTTTTTTCAATTTGTATATAATTTAAAATGCTGATATTATGTATGATTGTAATTTTAAGATTTTATCTGTAATCATTGTGGTTTTATATAATAAGTGATTTATGCTGGCATAACAATATTTTAGCATTATATATTGCATTATTGTATTTTGTTTTGTTTTTCCAAATCACCTTTTTCCAAAATAGTGATGTGCACTCTCTCCATTTTCTACTCTCTTCATGTATAGCCTGAAGATGCATCTGCTTATATATTTGTAGCTCTAATGTTTTTGTAATGTTTGCAATCTGTAATCTTATTTTTCTATTATTTATGTTGTAAAGAGCTGTGATCGCGTCTCGTGGAACAGCGCTATATAAAAGTCACTTATTATTATTTTTATTATAATTGTATTGAATGTGCATCCAGTACAGAGAAGAAGAAGACGAAAAAATAAGCAATTAAGTTTACACTCAAATGGTCTGTTCTATGCTTGTCGTTGTTTATTGTTGTTATTGGTGTTGGTTTAATTACGCCTTCAGCTGTTATGGCTATTTACGTCAGTTACGATATATTGCAAAATATATTACAGAATTCTATTCATATCTGGATTCAGATGTCCTGCACGACCGTTGCAACATCACATCCCAAGCAATAGAACAGTTTCATTTATATTTGTTTATTGACTGCGCTTTAATGATTTAGTTCCAATTACATAGGCGTCAGATATTTTCAGGAATATTTGTTTTCTCAAGATGGGATATCTTTTGCAGGCGTATTTTATCACGGAGGAAAAGGAAAAAAGAATAGGAAAAGCTAAAGGTAGAAAAAGAATTTAGACAAACTAATGTGACAGCAATCTAAGTGAATACTGTATGGACATCACAGAGTATAGCTGCTTGAAAATTTGTACAAACAATACAAGATTACCTAGAGATCTTGATCCAACTGCAACAAAAAGTGATATAAATTAAAAGTGGTGGTTGGTGTCATGTGTGTTGTGTGTGCGCGCGCGCGCGCGAGTGTGTGTGTAAGGGTCAAGAGCAGAGATAAGGCAATGTTCATAATCAATGATATGGTCATAAATTGGAATTACGTAAATCAGTGGCGTACCCGGTTGGATGGGGATATGGTGGGGTTATCCCCCTTTGACTCGATATATCGGGATGAAATACCTAGATTTGAGCCAAATTTGGCGCTTATCTCTCGCATTCGATCCCCAGGTGTAGGTCACCGGGACCACATGATGATTTTGCTCCCCTGGCTCGATTGACTTATTAAGATTTCACTTGCTCTCTAAATGTAAACGAGTGAAAATTTCACTCCCTAAGACAGTGAAACTCTTGTAAACCACTCCAAATTGGTTTGTACTTAAAAAGAGCGAATTTTCACTCAAAAGAGTGCAAATCACTCCAAAAAGAGTACATTTCCACTCGTTTTCGTGTTGGCATTCGTTTAACTCCTCAAAGGTGTTGTCCTTCGTTTAACTCCTCAAACGAGTAAAAATCCACATTTTTGGAGTGATTTTCAACTTTTTTTTCTTTAGCCGATTTTTTGTAATTGTCTGACTTTTAATGCGCTTCTTTTCATACCAAAATAATTAAAATCGGCCAAGCCGTTAATGAGTTAATTAGTGGGGGTCTCATGGAACCCCCCGCCCCTTGGGCACTAACGGAAGTCATTTGAGAATATTTTTAAAAATAAGAATAAGAAACCGAGAACCAAAGCAATTTTTTTTGCTGATATAAGTTCACACATACATGTAAGTAAACAATTATTAGTAACAATAAAAATAACTAACCCTTTATGTGCTGAAAACAAACAGGTCACGCACAGCTGCCATTTGAAAAGAAAATTCGAAGAACGTGTTAGAATATTTTTCTTTAAAATGCTTTTATATCGCCTGAAACCGTTAAAACAGAAAACCTTCTATCCGGTCACGTATTATTTTTTTAAAACCATATTATATAAAATCCGGGTATTGAATTTACACAGTCGCCTACTAAAGCCTGTTGAAGAAACTCTATTTGAACAATGACAGTCATATCAGAAAAGCAGAAGGGCAGAAAAGCAGAATGGTGGAAAAGGCAGAATAGTAGAAAAGCAGAAAAGCAGAAGGGCAGAAAAGGCAGAATGAGCAGGAAAGCAGAATGGCGGAAAAGGCAGAATAGCAGAAAAGCAGAATGGTGGAAAAAGCTCATTCTGCTTTTCTGCCTTTCCACCAACCGACATTACTACACGCATTAATTGCATTTAGACACACACAATTAGTATAAATCGTGTGGTATTCCATAGTAGTGCAGTTACAGGTATGGTACTTACAAGTATGCATAACGGAACTCCAGTACAAGTTTCTAGCCTCAATCTTTTTGGAGATGTTGTATGGCCGAAAATGAGATAATGTCACACCTTTGACACTAATGCTGTTTATCATGGAATGTTAATACGTATCCAGACATGATTTTCGCAAAATCGTCTCAAAACTTGCCAGAAAATTTTTTAAGACCACTGTCTTTCATTGACGTTATCTCATCGGAGACTTTTGATATGTTCCTTCTTACGAAGTCAGGAAACTATCCTAAAAATCAGCTGTAGCTTATTTATTTCCGAGTGTTTTCTGTACATCTTTGACTAAAAAAATTGAAGGGCTCGTCCGGGAATTGAACCCGTCACCTCTCGCACCCGAAGCGAGAATCATGCCCTAGACCAACGAGCCTTGCATATTTTAAAAATATATAATTTTCATATTTCACCTGATTACATAATATGCACTTTAGTCTACCACAGGGGTTCTCAACTATTTTGGCTCGCGGGCCATGTCAGGCCGTATACCCTTCAAATATTCATGCTCGCGGGCCAGATGCACCCTCTTTTGCTATGTTTGCTGTATATTTCAAAACTGTTCAAGGGCCAACCACCAAAGCTTCGCGGGCCGGATCTGGCCCGCGGGCCGCCTGTTGAGAACCCCTGGTCTACCATATATTCCATTAAATATAATAGTAACAAAACATAAGCATGTGTAACAACCCAAGAGTGGAATGTTGAACGTTGTTCTAATAGGCAAATCAATTAGCATATTTTGGTCAAATAAACTTGGTTGGTTGACGAATAAGTTTAGCGGTTGCTAAAGACCGTTATAGGCGGACTGTGAGTTCGGAGGATTATATCACCTGCCACACTGACCGTTTGTTGAAAATCTTTAGCATCATTGTGTGCTATCCATTGGTCACTGATATTAGAGAAAAATAGAATTTCGCGCTTCTCGGCTTTCGCGGTTTGCGGCGGGAGTACCAAGGTTAGGGTTGTTGGGTTCCGTGCGGAACCTTATCAGACGTTACCGGTAGCATTAGTAAACTTTGTCACCACCTTAGGGTCCCTGTCTGACTACCGACCACAGGGCCCCTTTGCAACTATACCAGGGCCCCTTTACTAGCTGCCCCAACGTCCCAAGGTCTTTCTTCATTTCTAACTATCCAAGACCACCTTCACAACTGTCTGGGAGCCCTTCCCAGCTGCCACAGAGCGTCCTTCCCAACTAACCCAGATCCCCCTTCTCATCTACCAAAGGTGGCCCTTTCCCAACTAACCCAGGCATATTTCTACATGACCTCCACCAACTCCACACCCTATCCCAAATACCCAACGGTTACCCTTTTTATCTATATGGCCAATTCCCAACTACCATCCCAAATACCCATGGTCTTTGTGGTATTACAATTGATTCCGTCATGCTTTAAAGATGAGTTGACATGTGACGTCAACGCCGGGCAACGAACAAAGCACTGCCCAGCAGTATGCGTGAGCATCTGCAGGGCTTGTGCTTTAAAGTGACAGGTGGAGATTTTTTGAGGATACAAATTTCTCTCAATTTTCACTGGATCGGTCGTAGACCACCTACCGAGAACGTTTCGAAGGTTTATTTAACAAACAAGTACAAAAGCCGTAAACCTTGTTTTGAACTTGCCTGCTATCGCAATCGTCCCCATAGAAAACCATGCTTTGACTTTCTGTCGTACACGACAGAAAGTACTAAATCATCATCTTATTACATAATTCACTTCAGGTGTGATCTAATACATTGGTAAGCATTCAAAATATGCAAAAAGCTGGGGTTCGACAAAAATTGGGGGCGCTCCTTTCTGGAAATCTCCTGTATCTTTAAAATTCGCGCTCAATCAGGCGTGATGAGGCTATTGAATGCTGTAACTGAATGGGCATATTCTTCGCACCTCTAACATGTCAGTAGACCAGGTGCTAACTTGTGTTTGTAAACATTGATGTCATCTCATCTATATGATGTTGAGTAGAAGCGCTTGACGGAATTTAAATGACAATACCGCATTTGCATACCATGAAACCTCTACCCAGATTTCCTTCTCAACTACCCAGAGTTCCCTTTCCAAACTGCCCAGGGTTCTCTTTCCAACAACACCAGGGTTCCACATTATACAAGAGTGTTTGCCAATCACCCCCTTACACCAACACAACCCTTGCCCACCCAATTCAGGTTCTCATTTTCACCAAATTGAAAAATGGAAAAATAAAAATA
Organism: Ophioderma brevispina; assembly: GCA_023653785.1. Classification (NCBI taxonomy): domain Eukaryota; kingdom Metazoa; phylum Echinodermata; class Ophiuroidea; order Amphilepidida; family Ophiodermatidae; genus Ophioderma; species Ophioderma brevispina. The sequence continues at coordinate 97,696 of JAMKCH010075542.1, forward strand.
TAAAAACAACAACATATTTTTAATTATTTTTTTTTTAAATTGTGTGTATATTTTGTTTTTTTTTTGCATTGTTTATTGATGTATTTTTACATTTATTTTTGTTCATTAAATTTTGTTATTAATTTTTGTTTTTATTAATTTGCTTAAATAATATTTTATGTATTAATTAATTTTAATTTAATATTTGTTATTTGTCTTTTCTTTATTTTTTCTTTTAGCGTTTTCTTTTTTCACTCATTGTTCAATTGTTAATTCTTTTGATTTTGTTATTTTGTATTTTATTTATATTTAAATTTATTTTCTTTTGTTTCCATTGTTTCCATTGTTTCCATTGTTTTGTTATTATTTTTTTTTATTTTGGCCTATGTATTCCCAACTTTGTGATTCACTTTAAGCAGTGTAGGTTTTTAAAAAGAAAAAAGGGATAAAAAGAAAAAGGGGAAAAAAGAAAAAAGAGAAAAAAGGCAAAACAACGACACATCTTTACTGATAACAAACAGCTCAAACAAGAACAAAACTAATCAACAACAATAAAGCAATATATGAAATCAAACTTCTTTTAACCGATTTCGAACCCTGGACCAACCGGGGAAAAACATACGGGCAGATACCTTAGACCGCTGCGCCACAAATGAACTTGTAATCATTACGTGTGATCTGCTCATTACGTTATAAGCACATGGAAGACAGATCGAGGTCACAAATGACACGACCACTAACAGCCAGAGAACGTAATATTTACAGAGAATAAAAGCAAGCCAAATTAAATATACACTACATCATGAAATGTTTTTCCTATAGCCTATAAAAGAATAAACATTACAAATCTCTAAGGGATAATTTCACCATCAGTGAAAAATCATACAGGCCCTTTATTTCCGCAAATAGCGTACACATCACAACGTTAATAAGTTTAACCCCTATTTACGAACCTGGACTATTCCACGTGGCGAGCCGAAAGACGAAAACAAACACTCAATTTCTTGAAATAACTTGCCACAAGTCGTCCCAAAATTCCACCTTTTTCCTTCACAAAAAACTAACAAGCCTTTCGGCCCTGGAGAAGACTTCAACACATACATATCCAATTTATAGCTCAAACACCACTCCCTTTATCCAAAACGGTTGACAGAAGTTCAATTTTCCTCACAATGCAAAAGCAGTACCTCCCCAATATGCACCTTACTGTCTTCTGTCAGCACATTTTGGATTTTCAAAAGTAGACATTCCAACATACGACTAACGTCTGATAATAAATTGAAATGACTTGTTATTCATTTTCAAGAAAATGGGCACAAGACGGAGAACAGACGGTTGGTACTTGGTACTTGGCTGGTTTCCTCCTTAAAGGAAATATGTCATGATTCTGAATATTTGGAAAATTTGGTATGGATGGAAAGCTTAAGTAACGTAGATTACATATAATCAGTTGAAAATTGTCCACATTTGTTGAGTATTTTGGCCTTTTAATTTTCCGCCCAATAGCTTACTCGAAAACGATTCCGACAAATCCACATCGCAGGCAAATGGTGACGTCAAAGTGATGACCATCCATAATTTACGTCGTTGTGACCATCATATCGCAGTGTTGCCACTTTCCTCTAACTGCGATCGATGTGTTTTTATACAATAATAATTAAAACACAACGAAATGCAACAAAATTTATTTTGTTTAACTTTTTTCAATAACATCTATTATTACTTTCATTAATCCGTCAATATTACAGTGTCAGCAATACAAGTCATTCACACTATGTTTTGGTCATCCACGTTTGACGTCACGAGGAGAGCAAAATTGGGCGCTTTTGATCAATGAAATATGGCGAAAAATCCGCCCGTTTTCCTTGTATGTCAAAAGCAAAAATTAAAATTGCTCTATTTTGTTAATTTTACATCAAATTGTATTATTTTTTCGGGAATTCGTGCTGGTATTGTACAATATTTTATGAATGTAAAGTCAAACTGAGGCCTTGACCAAAATCTTGACTATTTCCTTTAAACTCCACCAGGGATCTTGGCTAGGAGGTCACGGGGAGGTTGAAACTACATTTAGTCTGTTGTTATTGGATTTTAATTTTTTAAATAAATTAAGGGTTTGGCTGGTGTCCTTTTATCAGATTTGAACACCAGCCTGGGACACGCTATTCTGCAAATCAGAAGTTTCACGCCGATCTGTGCTACTTCATACATTTTGAATAGGCTTAGTCAATGCGAGATAAAATTAGTGAGCGGACGAGATGATGACTATTCTCGAACGTGATAAGTGACGCCCGGTGTGAAAGGAGATATGGTGCTTTTGTTTACCATCACTTTACACTGGAAGATGCAACACACACACACATTGTATTTAAAACTCATATGCAGTAATACACAAACACATGTTTGTTTGTTCCTAGTGTCCTCCAAATCTGCTATTATCCTACTCTACTTAAATTTGATGGACCATAATATTTTGGTGTCCTGTATATTGCAGAATCAGAAATCAGAGTACCAAATTAAGAGTTCCCACCAGTTTTGATTTAAGAATCTTTTTACTGACATTAACTCGTCTGTGTTGTGTGTGTGTGTGTGCCGTGTATGCGCGCGCGAGTGTGTGCGTGCGTGAGTTTGTTTGCTTTCCAACAGATTTCTTTGTTTTGGGTCAAAAGTCCAGTCCTATACCACACATTAAGCTTGCCCTTTTGATTATTCCATATTACCAACTGACCAGTGGCAAATTCTACATGCATCTCCCTATATTGCAGTTATCTCACTTGCGGGCCCTTACAAGGTTCCGTGAATCCGATCAAACGACCTCAAACCGCCCAACCAAGAAAGCCGAGAACTGCGAAATTCTAGAGCACACTGATCTGAAATTCTAGTTCCACGACAACTTAGGATATTTGCACAGATAAGAGAATAATCGTATGGAACCAGTGACCAAAAATTCGAAACAAACAAGTTTCCAGGCTATATTGAATGAAGAGAATATGTATAATTACTTTGTTTGTGTCCACGCACGACCTATTCCAGATATCATACTTTGAGTGAACTCAGTTTTACCCAATGAGGAAGTTTGTACTTTTTTCAAGGTTACATAAAGGTTGAACAACCTGGCCTGCCATTGTAAGTTATGAAACCAAAGTAGGCATAGAGACTGACTGACAGGTGCATTGGGAGCCAAGTTTCCAGGCTACTGATATTTAATTAAAAGAGTAACTGTATAAAAGGTGGTAAACAATTTTTTTACCTGTACAAAAATAGGCAACCTTGAACCGCTTACTTGCTTAGATTTGTTATTTTTCCTGTCATTAATACTAAAGCGATAAAGGGCTTGCTTCTAAGGACCCGCAAAATAAAATTTGTCAGTTTTACGGCCAACGATGGACTTTTTCCGACTCGTACTTTTTGTATTTGTCTATCTTTTGGTTACGCATCTTTTCAAGAACAAAATATCAATATCCATCGCCCATTAAATTAGATATTAATTAGTGCGGGTCCCTAGGAACCCCTTGTCTACCAACGCGAGTGTCGGTAAAAAAATAAGTAATAAAGAGGATTTGACTTCGCGAAAAACACATCAACCCCCTTGGCCCATCGTGTCACATGGGCCCACGATGGTGTGAAAGTGAGTCCCATATAAATCTTGGGGAAAAACAAATACAATGGCCGTGATTGTTTTTCTTTCTTTTTTCCCTTTTTTCTTTTCGGGGCCCTGAGAGCAATATTTACAGCAGCTGCTGACACTACTAACTCTTCAATCCGCCACGGGATGACTTATCACTCAAAGTCGACTTGGAAACAGAATGTTGACATGACAATCTACATTATAATGACTGATCGTTAGACGGAAGACGTTCCGTCTCTAATTTTTGTTGAATAAAAACTGTCAATTACGACGAGACCTATATTAATTCCAAAGAAAGAAATATGAAATAAATGTAATTGAGTTAAATTTTATATTTGTGAGGCGCTAGATATGAATTTTTCACCTTTTCAAAGTTTCCCCAATAATAAGTCTCTTAGATTTTAAAATTTAGAGAATGTACCTTAAAGGTGCAACGAGAGATTTCACATAACAGGTGGTCCTAAAATGTGAAGTATTGTTGCACTGATGTGAAGCTTTCTATCAAAATATCCCCATCTGAAAGGATTAGGCTAAGAATTCTTTTCTTTTTACAAAAAATGTGAAATTCTAATTTCCTATAGGAGCAAATTGGAAATTCAGCCTTTTTTATATTGAAATATAAGCATATAAAAATCATCATTTCTTTAGCCAAATAAAAGATAAGAACTATTGATCGTTTCATCTATATGAAACCACTCCATATGACAGAAAATAAAGATGCCTTGAAAACTTTTCTCCTTGCACCATTGAAGCAGTGACGTCATGTCAACATTCACTTTTCACTAAGTCGACTTGACGTGATAATTAATTTTTTTCATATCAAAATCCGCTTTTTGTTAACTAGACTTGGCGTGATAGTTTATATAGCCATGTCAACATACACTTTTAAATAAGTTTACTTGACATGATAATTGATGTTGGCATGTAAACAATCACTTTTCACAAAGTCGACTCGACGTGATAATTTATCTCGTTATGTCAACATCCACTTTTTACTAAGTCGACTTGGCATGATAATTTATCTCACCATGTCAACATCTCTTTTTTTACTAAATTGATTTGGCGTGATAATTTATCTTGCCATGTCAATATCCATCACTAGCTAAGTCGACTTGGCGTGTTATTTTTTCTTGTCATGTCGACATAATGTTGACATTGTGTCGACATGGCAAGATCTTTTTTCTCGACATCATGACAAGTCGGACGGTACTTAAAAGTTTCCATACTTCTTAGCGTGTAAGCTTCCATACGTCGGCATGTAAACAATCACTTTTCACAAAGTCGACTCGACGTGATAATTTATCTCACCATGTCAACATCCCTTTTTACTAAATCAACTTGGCGTGATCTTGCCATGTCAATATCCATCACTAGCTAAGTCGACTTGGCGTGATAATTTATCTTGCCATGTCAATATCCATCACTAGCTAAGTTGACTTGACGTGGTATTTCTCTTGCCATGTCGACTTAATGTTGACAACGTGTCGACATGGCAAGATATTTTTCCGTGAAGTTTTTTATCAAAAATATCCCCATCTGAAAGGATTAGGTTGAAAATTCTTTTCTTTTACAAAAAAAAACATAAAAATCATAATTTGTTTTCACTTTTAAGACATTTCGTTACCCAAATAAAAGGTAAGAACTGTTAAAGGGGCGTGTTCCGATTGTCTTTGGGACCCCCCTGATTTACCCGGAAGTAGTATCGATTTTGATATCAGATGAAAGGCCGTATTTTTCTCATTGTCCTCCTGAAATTTGAGCCCTCGAATCCATTTCATTCCCAAGATATAAACAAAAAACCGCCGTTTTAGTGGTTAACCACTTTATTAACACAGTATTAAATAGGGCTTTGCAACATGCATTAATTATTGCGTCTACCATCAAAACCGCAAGTTTGTTTCCCACGGTACTTGATGGAGTGTATGTGCAAGTGCCAGGCTCTCATATCAAGTAGAGAACACAATACACATAAATCGGAACAACCACCTTTAAGTGTCTACTCTATATGACAGAAAAGATGGATGCCTTGAAATCTCTCTTTGCACCATTGAAGCAGTGATGTCATGTCAGCTTACACGAGAAAATATCTCTAACTTCGAGATAATGACTCGAAGTTTCACATAATAACCCGCAATGTCGAGAACGTAACTCGATATTTCTAGAAAATATCCCAAACGTCGAGAAAATATATCAAACTTCGAGATAATACCTCAAACATCGAAATATTATTAAAGAAAATATCAACTTTGAGAAAATACATCAAACTTTGAGATCTTTGAGAAAATAACTCGGAATTTAGAGATAATAACTCGATTCCGAGAAAATATCTCAACGTCTATAAAATATCTGAAATTTCAAGATAATATATAACTCGAAACCTCATGAAAATATCTCGAAAAACTCTAAAATGTGAAAAAATATCTCCAAAACTTCGAGAAAATACCTCAAAATTGATACTACAATTGAATTGATACTAAATATTAAATAGTGGTGCTTATTTCTGGCCAGCATCGGCTTCAAATATCCATATAATTCATCGTATTCATTGCTTCAATGTGAAAAACAAAATTCGGAATAGCGAACCTATTTTGAAATTCGGAATAACGAACCCCTTTTAAGATTCGGAATAGCGAACCCTTTTTAAGATTCGGAATATCGAACCTTCGGAATAACGAACCCCTTTTAAGATTCGGAATAGCGAACCCTTTTTAAGATTCGGAATAGCGAACCCTTTTTAAGATTCGGAATAGCGAACCCTTTCTAAGATTCGGAATAACGAACCCCTTTTAAGATTCGGAATATCGAACCTTCGGAATAACGAACCTTCGGAATATCGAGATTACCCCATTCGATGCACTCTTGGCATTGGCGCTAAATGAATTCCAGATCACCAACAAAAATATTACAGGGAAAGTAGTATGCTAGCGGGCAAGATCTCATAGCGTTTATACAAAGGTGACGCACCCCTTACAAGTACATAATTTTGCTAAAATAAATTGTCTAAAATTATCAAAATCAGTTCTACGCGTGTTCTCACTTCTAGTATGTGCACATTTTCATGAAAATGAATTAAATGTCATCTCCTTTTTCCCCCTGAATATCAGTGACCAAGAGATGTACACCACGTTCCATGACTCCAGCAAATAATGGTGCTATTGATAAGTAAATCCACCGGTTATGAATAGGATGATAGGACAACGGACTTCAGATTCTCTGGGACTGCAAAACAATTGTTATTGTCCATGACGTTAAAACGGGCGTTAAAAGCTTTTGAATTGTTTTCACCGCCCGGTTTAGATTTAGCTACAGCCTCATTCACGAAGAATATAAAACTCAAACTTCTGCTGAGATTTTAATAACTTTGATCGTATATTTCATCATTAATTCAAAAAGAAAACGAATATGAGCAAAAATCATGAAAGAAGTTTGATTGGCAAGCAATGACCTAACATCCTGGTGCAGAACCAACACCCATAACTTAATCATATTAATATTGGACCTCTTTTCTATTAAATTAAAAGTTTGTTCGGCACCCGTTCACCTGCATTTCATATAGGTGAGTGATTTTCGATTTCTGCTATGAAAGCAATAAATTGCATATAGAAATAATAATAATAGCAGAGATTTATATAGCGCCTTATGCTATTGGCCTCTAAGCGCTTTCACAAATGGTCGCTGATCACTGTGGCCCAACCATACCATAAACCATTGAGCATCATTTCAAGGAATGCAGCAGATCGGGATCAGCGCTTTACCTTATCAGCAAACATACATTGAAATAACCATCGCAGCCGGGACCAGCTTCCCAAATTTCGCATGGGTAAATCGGGACAACCAAGCCGTTAATTTCTTGTCCAGGGAAATTACAAGATAGCTGAATCTCACAGGGCTCGAACGCACGCCTATACGCATGGATGAGCATACACTGGAGTCGAGCGCTTACCTGATTGAGCTATCTTGTCCGCTTGAAATGGGGTTACGCGGCAAGTTACGGGTTTTGTTCTGCAAAAAGATGTTAGGTCACAGTTTGCCAATTTTTTTTCTCATGAGCTTTGTTCACCTTCGTTCCCCTTTCGAATAAAGGATGAAATATAGGGTCAAGAAAATTGAACACACAAAGAGGACGGGTAATTTGTGTTCCACGTCATGCAAAATAACTTAATCTAAATCTGTGTGATAGTATATCACCTGCAATCTTTTCAGTTGCATGGATAATAACAATGGCTCTGCAGTTCCAGATGAAAAAGGAATCTGTGAAGTGTATGGTCTTCTACATACCGAGCGATTATTTATCAATAGCCCCAATTACAGTGAATAATGTTGTACATCCTTAGCACTGATATTCAGAGCATAAATTGAGTTGACATTTAATTCATTTTCTCAAGAAATGTCACATACTAACATACTAAAGTGAGAACACACGTAGAACCGATTTCGATAATTTTAGGACATTATTTCGGAAGAATTATGTACTTCCCAGGGGGGCGCCACCTTGGTCCTTATCCGAGCACCCCCCTCATTTAGCTTTGGCCTCATGACCTATAGTTTTTCGGAATAGGCGCAGTAGGACAAAACTTGATAAAAGAAATGTACCCTAAACACGTTTTCAACCAATTTAAAAACTACCTTTTTCATGAAAATCGACGTTTTTGATACCCTAACGCGTCACGCGCGTGACGCGCCCGACACTAAAAAACATCCCTTTTCACGCGTTTTCTGGCACGCATGTGTACATCATTTTACTTGAGTGCCCCGGGTATCTCACAGAGAACTGGTACAAAATACGAGAGTGGACTCTATCAAACAGAACTCATACAAACATACCTTCTAAGATCCGCGACTGCAGATTCCGTCGAAACCATTTTCATTGGGAAGACGAGTGCGTCCCCCGCGTGGATGATATTACAAGGAGATGTTGCAAACGAAACTCGAAATAAAAAAAAAGTATTCAAGTCAGAACAAGACGCCCTTTACACAAAAATAGGAATACTAATCCAAACGTCAACTGGCCATATAACTTAAGACAATGCAGTGGATTTATTTAAATCACAATTTGGTCTAATGATTATGGTTCCTTTAATGAAATAATGAAGACGTTCTCCACAAAGGAATTCGAATTGAATAAAAAAAAAGAAAAGAAATGGACCAAGTTTGCTAATGGGGCAGACTCACTTGAGTATACTTGGTTTGGGGGGGGGGGGGGGGGGGGCCTCCCCTCTTACATTTAGTAATTTTATATGGCTCGTACAGGAAGACGGTGGTTTTAAAACTTGGTGCTTTTTACGTCGAACGTGTTTTGGTAGATTGCTTTAATATTAACACATTTGAACTTTATTCAACTAATGGAAATATATTCCAATGCGATGGCAACTCGCCTCTAAAATGAGCGGTGAAATCCTAGTTACATTCTATTAGCCTTTAAATCACAAGGGATGCTCGATTTAAGAAATAACTTCTTTATTAATAATTTAGGCAAGAAGTAAAGAAAATGTTGTTTTAACAGATTGGAATTAAGGAGGGCGTTAACCCGTTATCGATGTGAACTCAAAATGAGTTCGCATGCATGCTGGTATTCATAAATTGTTACCCATGAGCTCTAGTTTTCGGAAACAGGTCATGCCATGTAATGAGAAAAACTTTGATTGGTTTAAACCACATGAACGACATAAGAGTTTAATGAAAACTCGTCCCCTATATTTTGGGTGTGGCCATTTTGTGCCCACTGACACACATTACCCTGATGTATTCTACGTAATAAGTGGCATTTTAATTCCGTAAAGTCTTCTGAATTCATCATGGGGGTGGGGGGGGGGGGGGGGTGGGGGGGGGGGGGGGTGTCATGTGTTGTCATGGGCCAACAAACTGGCCACACCCCCTAATTTTTTGGGTAGAACGAACTTTGTATGATCATATGATTTTAAGTGTGATAGGAGAGGGTTGCATGAGCCATTAGTAAGAGGGTATGGAGGTGACAAGGAATAGAGACATCATTGGCATACGAGAGGATTTGGGAGAACCCTTGGGGGTAACCACAATTTGCGCACCCCCTGCAGTCTCTTCCCATTGAATTCACAACCTGGACGGAATAAGTACAGTACACCGCACTTTAATTCCGTCAAGGCTGCTGAAATCAACTGGGATCAGCTGCAGTGGGTGCGCAAATTGTGGCTACCCAACCGTTGGGATTTATCCACGCGACACGGCAGCCGGTGTTGTGCAGGAGAAATACTGCTGGCACAAAAAGTATCTCGGCATGTTTTTCGATCGTATTGTGTCAAAGTCCGATATTTTGAAAGTTTTCAAGACATACATTTTGTTGCCTAGGTCTTGCTCTTTATTTAACACCTTGCGTGTAAAAAACGTGCAAAAATGAACTGGGATGAACCCCTAAAAACGTAAAAACCCCAAAAACCAAAAGTTGCCATTTTCAATGGGCATTGCAGTGTCTGCGACACGATCACGCTGACCACAATCAATATTGCAAGTATGCTTTCTCTCTCATTCAGTAGAAAAACCTCTTTGTGTAAAAATCAATACACAGTATTATGTGTGTTCACCACCAGTGCCCATTGAAAAAAACAAACAGCAAGGTCTCGTCCGTGAATTGAACCCGTGACCTCTCGCACCCCCGAAGCGTGAATCATGCCCCTAGACCAACGAGCCTCGCATATTTCAAAGAATATAATTTAATGTGGTGGGGTCACATGATTAACACAATACTCAGTTTAGTCTCCATATATAGTGTGGACTGTAGTTCACAGATCTCAAGTAGTGTGCAAATCGGATAAAATTGTGAAGTTTGGTAGCACAAGTACTTTTAACATTGATAATCAAAAAAATTGATGGAAGCACTTGCCAACCCCCACCCCATCCCCCAGCTTGGATTTCAGGTGACACAGGAGTAAAAAAAATTAAAATGTTTCGTATTGTACTTCACAAACACACTGCAAGATGTTTCTGGTTAGCATGGATTCCAAAAAGGTATATTTATGCTGCCTATTGCTTATACAGCCTGCTAAAAATGGTACATCCAAACCGTTTTTTTTTCAAGTATCTCAACATAAGTAATTCGTTTTGTACATCACATTCAAAAGAGCAAAGACCAGGCTTCCAGTATTTTTTGTTTCATCTCATTTGTTTGTTTTACATCGCGAGATAAGCTCAGTTACTGCGGAACACCAAATCGAGTTTGTGCCACTTTCTGGTCGATTGAATACGGTGAAAGAATTAGAATGAAATTCTTTAAAAGGATTACTTCATAAATAAACTCTAACAGATACGAAAACAGTTACGTTATGGTGGAAGTTATAATCAGTAACTTCTGGCTTTAAGAACTAAAGTGAATACATCGAAAACTGTTCTTTGTAGAAGAGACCATGGGCGTACTCAACCGGGAAGAGAGATGTTTTTTATGGTCCTTGAAGTATCATGAAACGAAATTCCTACCAGCACCTTGATACTTTGCTCCCAAATTCATTTTTATTTAAATTGACTTCTACTATTTTACATTTAGTAAATGCACCCACAAGATATGCAATTTTTTAAAACCATTCTTTGGTTTGGAGTGTTTTATATTGGCTTATTACAATCGCCTTCTGGCATGATTTTCACAAATACCAATTTGTGTAATAATGCAAAGCTCCATTTCCATTGACGTGCATAAATATATAATATTTTTGTTATTGTTTTATGAAAGAAGAATATTTATCAGTGAACTTATATTTCTGTGACTATGGGTAAAACTTGTGTCGATAAAACTAGACTTTCCCTTGTTGTTACTTTAATCTGTTTTTTTGTTTCTTTTGTCGAGTAGCAATGATCTTTTGGTGAGCTTCCAAACAGCCATGGCGTAACTCTCTTGATTGACAAAAAGCAAGTAAAGATAACAACTACCATTGCAAAGCACTGGTCTTTGTATGCCAAGTAAGAATGACGTTTATTTTGAAAATTTTCCATATTTGAACCATTTTTTTTCTGATGTAACCACTTTTTTTTGAACAGAGGCTGTATTTTGGGAATTATGAGGTAAAAAAAACTCGTAAAAATGGAAAAGTCAATTTGGTTTTTGTACAGGGGGTCAAAAATTAAAAGTTTGCTCCAATATTTGTAAAACATGTGTTCAAATTGTTGAATTCAGCTCAAGAATGAATATAATAATAGTTTTTACTATCTTACGGTTTGGTTATTAACCAAAATGGCGATAATTCAACGCGTTATTGGGAGCTATTGCAGTCTGTTGACCTTACCTAGTTTTGTGGGAATAATGTACAACTAAAAACAAGCATTACTAGATGAGGCAAACTATTCCGTATTCAATCCTTTTTAGCTAGGGAAACAAGTTGCACCACATTACCTGAATCAATGCAACCTTTAACTTTTGACCCATGCCCCACCAAATTGCCTTTTTTCCTTTTTTGACAGATTCTTTCAAACCCCATAACTCGAAACTATAAGCCATAGGTGTGAAAGCCTTTTTAGAATCCTTGTATCTGAAACGATGGCATAAGCTTTCAACATTCTTTGAGCATTTCAAAATTTTAACCCCTTAGTCACGTTTAACCCAAGCTGGGGTCCATGAAGGGGGTTGGGGCAAAGTCTTCCCCATCAAATTTTTTATGATTCTCAATCGTTAATTACTTGGTCAAAAATTCACACTTTTTAATCCTGAAGTGCACACTCTTTCACCACAGTTCCCTGCTAATATTCCATTAAGACAATTAACAATATAACTGTGTAACGTCCCACAAGTCTAATGTGGAACGTTGTTCTAATTTGATAGCAAATCGATTAGGAGAGTTTTTGGTCCAAATACAGAACGTCATCGCTTCGAAACTTGAATCGAAACTTGTTAGGTTGACGAATAGTTTCAGCCTGTTGTGAAAGACCGTTTAGGCGAACTGTGAGGCCTGGCTATATCTCCTGCCACACTGACCGTTTTTTGTTGAAAATCTTTAGCATAATTTGTGCTGAAGTCTATCCATTGGTCCACTGATATTCAGGGAATGAATTTGAGGTGACTTTTTATTCATTTTCAAGAAAATGGGCACTTTTATAGGGAACAAGATTTTTTTAAAAAATTTATATTAATTTTAAACAACACTGCAATGTGTTTCTTTCCTCCTTGAGGTAACAAAACAACATGCACCAAATAGAGTTGACACTGACCATGGTGGTGTGGTTTGTGTGAATAATCATTGAAACGAGCAATAAGTTTTCATAGTTAAATTCATTAGAGTTTAAAGCTCAGTTTCCGGCCGTGAATGCATTCTTTGCCGAACTCAATTTGCCTAACTTGTGGTGTTTTCCACAGTTCATTTGGGTCCTTGCTTTTTCTTTATACTTGGAACTGATCTTTTACTCCATTTTCACATTTATCAATATATAATGACGACACTAATATTTTTATATCGCATAAATTTTACAGCTAATTCGTACACAGGTACGTGGTCTGCTTATTTCAAACTGACTTAAAGCGAATAATCTATCTCTAACATATCAACAAAAGGAATCCTGTTTTTTTTAAAGGTCAAGTAATCGAGATCATTATGATCCTGTAATTACCATTGAAAACACTCCAATTTCAAAAGTTGGATCCGGGATCATTTAGTATTGGACTACTCAAGTGATTGATGAGGCGAGTAATTGTCCTTAAAATTACATCACTGTTCTTTTTCAGATAACTACGCAATGTCGCATTTTAAAGTAAGTGTGGCTGGTGTTCTTTTATCAGATTTGAACACCAGCCTGGAACGCTATTCCTGCAAAATCAGAAGTTTCACCTCCGATCTGTGGCAGACTATGAGGGATCTCAGGTCATATTCACGGTCGAAAACCGTGCAGATGTCCGTCCTCGGAACAGGCCGTATCAGAATGTCAAATGCTCGTATCGCAGAATTCAAATGCTTGTAGCTCAGAATTCAAATGCTTGTAGCGCAGAATTCGAATGCTTGTAGCGCAGAATTCGAATGCTTGTAGCGCAGAATTCGAATGCTAGTAGCGCAGAATTCAAATACTCGAAGATCGTAAGCATAATTCAATGCTCGTAGCTTGTATAGCAGAATTCAAATGCTTGAAGCTCGTATAGCAGAATTCAAAAGCCCGTAGCGCAGAATTCAAAGGTCGAAAACCGCGTAGTCGTCCTCGAACATGCCGTACCCTTGCACGTCGTCCTCGAACGTCTACTCCTTTTCAGGTCGTGCCTCGGAACGCCGGGACCCTTGCACGTCTTCCTTGAACAGGTCGTCCTCGAACATGCCGTACCCTTGCAGGTCTTCCTCGAAAAGGCTCGTACCTTCGAAGATCGTATTCATGCTGAAGCAAAATTGAAACGCTCGTGCCTTGTACTCGCGTAACTCGTCCTATTTTAGAGCGCAACGTGTAACGAGCGACCTCACTGTCCCCATTGATTGTTGTTTGATTTTTGAATTGATTGTTTGAATGATGGTTAATTTGTTTGATGAATTGTTTGATGATTGTTTGAACGATTTTGTTTGAACGATTGTTTGAACGATAGTTTGAACGAATTGTTTGAACGAATTTTTTCAATTATTGGAATGACTATGCAGAATGCGGCAATCGATTCCGGCCTGGGTGTCAGTACACAGTGTTCGGTCATGGAAGTTGGTGACGTTTTACTTGTAGTAAATAAAATAACCAACCGCATATCTTTTATAAGCCCCTTATAATTACGTCACAATTGACCGCCTAGCTTACTGAACACGTGTTGATGGACATTTTCATTACCTCTATACCATGAGATACGGGTGGCCGATCGAAAGTGAAATATGTTGTCCGGCAATAGGAAGAAAAAAAGCCGTCGGCCCAACGTTTCGTGGGGGTACGGTTGGGCACTTTTACTCAAATTTCAAAACAGATCATAATTGCCAATTAGGAGAAATTTCATAAAGAAAATAATGAAACAAACTGAGGAAATGGAAATAATAAATAAATTAAATGCAGTAAATAAATAGCTAAGCCCGGGAGCTGATCATGTTCACTAAGATAAATGCGTTATTTGATTTCATACTTTATATAGATATAAAAGAAGGAATGCATCATGGTGAATGAAGGAATTATGAACGATAATCCCAATTGCTTTTACTATTATGAATAATAATCAAAGAAGGAAGAAGGACGGAGGAAAGATTGGAAAGAGGAAGGAAAGGGCAAGGGGGGGAGTAAAGGGAGGGGAAGGGGTAATGTGAGGTGTAATGGGAGGGGATATGGAAGGTGAGATTAAAGTTGCATGGATGGGTGTGAGGGGAGGATCTCTGTTGGTACGGGTAGGTAGAGGGGAAGAGGGAGGTTGCAACATGTACTGTGGCATAAGGACGGTGGAAGGGGAAGGGGACAAGATGGGTGGGAGAAAGGGGAGGGAAGCGAGCGGGAGGACTTGATATATCTATTCTAAGAACCGAATTAACCTATATTTAACATCACAAAACTTGCAGTTTTAGTGAATTCCTTTATTTTTTACTGTGTTGCAAAATACACGCGTACATTTTTGTCCCAATAGACTTGGTACAGTAATGGTTTAGAAACGTCCACGATGATTTTTTTTTTGTGTTTCAGCACATAAAAAGGGTTAATTATTTTTCAATTTTACTAATACTTGTGTTTTCGGTTATATGTTTTGTGAACATTTTTTTTTTGATTCTTTTTATTTTTAATTTTTTTATTGTCTTATTTGGGGTTGCCTTATGTGAACCCTTCACAATTGCTATACATTTCGATTATCGTTATTACTCGGTTTCAAATTCCCTCGTATCGGGATAAGTTGCTTTTAAGCCCCCCCCCCCCCCCGGAACTCACGGAGTGGAAACCTAATTGGTCCTTCAGGAAGTGAAAATCTCTAAATTCGCATATGCTGATGGATTTTCTTTCAAAAACGCTTGATGAATCCATCCTTTTTTTTAACCATATTTTTTTTTTTACCATCATTTTGATCAATTTTTGTTCTGCGAACATATGAGTTCGTATAATAAATTTTGGAGAAAATGCATTTTAAACTCCATTTTTAGTGCCATCAAAATCACAAAATCTGATATAGAAAACTTGATTCAAGTTTAGTCTATTCTCATGTCTTTGGGGTCCCAACACCCCTATGACTACAGCGATCCGCGCACGAAACGTATACAACGACCACGAGAATACGCACTCATGCCACACAACGGATGTGGGGGGGTATGACAGACCCACCCTCCTGATTTTGGTGAATTTGAGTATTTCAAAACGCTCATTTATGAATTGTTACGTGCAATACTATGCAGTCTCTGTCTCTGTGGTATTAAAAAAACAACTCTTAACCCTTCGTTTCAAGAGATCTTAGTAATATCCCGATAATTTAGAAAAAAGTTTTTTAATGTTAAAATCCGTCAAGGTTTTGGATTAAACCTCGCTGCAAAACAGTTTATTTTACCAAACAAAAAAAAAAAATACGTTCCATTTAAGATTTAAATATTCGTGGACCAGGCCTGAGTCTTTAGTTAATTCTGTGGGTAACAGTTCGATATGCATAATAGGCGCCGGAAGTTGATGCAGTGTTTGACTTCGTTCTGTTGCTGTTAGGGGTTTGCATGTCACTCCACCCCCCTACAACAAAAAAAATGCCCAACTTATGGTAACCGGCCCTACGTATTGACAGGCCCTGGCTCATGTGGATCCACGTACATTTTTTAATTCAATTTTCCCCTTTCCAAGACCTTATTTGTCATTGTTGATTGCAGGTTTCATGAAGTTAACGTTAGATTTGTTTTTATGGTGTGACTTTTTGCCGCAAACCGTTTTCGCACAGTTTTCTGAAGAAACATACCGTATTTTACGTGACCTTAACAAAACACCATAGAATCTATATACATTTTTAATGTGTATTTATATGAGTGCTAATTTTCCGTATTGCCGTACAGAGATGTTACCAGGGATGCCAATCCCGACCTTCCCCTTGTTCTCTTACATTGAATATAACAACTGGCGGCCTAAGGCCAGACCCTCTGATAAGCTTTGTCTAAAATAAGCACTGACCTCTATACAGTCCAAGTTAAAATTTTTCTAAACGGAATAAATCGGTGTTTTTGGGGTGGAAAAAAAAAAAAAAGCCCAAAAAAAACCAAATAAGTCCGGCGTGTTAAGCCACGATCCGTGCTGACCGAGACGATAACAGAATACAGCGCGGAAACTCAGGTGGCGTTAAGAGTCACTGAAATTGAGTGCCAATATTCGTCCTTGCCGTTGGTAGCAGGGACTAATGATTAATCTAATATTTTTATAAATCTTGTTTGTAGTCGCATCGCACAAATTATGCTACAGCATGTGCCCTCCCCCCCCTTACCCCATTCCCCCCTCCCCCTCCAATCCTCCTCTTCACCCCTTCCCCATCCCTTCCGCCATCCCTTTCCCTCCCCCTATTCCCGAAAGGAAAAAAAAAAAAAGAAATAAGAAAGGAAAAAGAAAGTAATGAAAAAAAAAAAGACAGGAAGGAAGAAGAAAGGAACAAACCGCCAAGAAGAAGGAAAAAAATCACAGAAAGAAATGAAAACAAAAGAAAGAAAGACAAAAAATAAAAAAAACCTCCCCGTAACCAACCCTCCACCGCGTACACCAAACCGCCCTCCCTTCCGTAAAACCACCCGCCCTACTTCCCTCCCCTAACCGAACCCTCCCTCCCTCAAAAGCCAAGACCGACCACCAACCCTCCCTCCCGCCAGCCTCCACCAAACCCTCCCTCCCGCCCTCCCTCCCCACTCCTCCTCGTCCTTCCTTCCCTCCCATTCCCACCTACCCTTTTGTCTTATTTTTATTTAATTATTTATAATAATAGGCAACAGTTGGGAAGTATTCGTTCATTATTGTATTATGCTTAGTAATCGCATTTATTCGCAAAAAAAAAAAAAAATAACATGACTCTGGCTATTTATTTACTACATTTATGGATTAGTTCCCATTTCCTCAGATTGTTTTCATTATTTTTCTTTCTGAAAATGTTCCCTGATTTGTTCATATTAATGATCTGTTTTAATAAATAAAAATTCATTTGTGTGAAAAACCAAAAAACCCCCTCTTTATATTTGCCTATTTTGAGCAGTGCCCTAAATTCCAAATTTGACGTCAAGTAGTGTCATTGAAAGTGTGCAGTGACAACCGACTTTTTTGCCCTTCATATTGTTGGACAAAATGTTTCACACTTTTCGATCGTCGCCAGCTATCCATGTATAGGCCAAAGGTCATGGAAGAAGCTGCATCAAACTTTTGCAGATAATCTACGGGGGGGGGGGGGGTAAATTGTGACGTCATTATTACGCGCTTAAACAAGAGATTGCCGCGCCGTTTTTCATTATACTACAACTCAAACTTTACTCCATTCCAAAGAACCTTTGCACGCGGGTCGGGATCTACTGGCGCATTCATATGCGTACAGTAATTCAATCATTCAAACAATCGTTCAAACACACATCAAACATCTTCAAACAATTTAACCAAACAATCAACCAAACAATCATTGAAACAATCAATTTCGACATTGCAGTGTCCGCTCGTACACGTTAATACGCTCAACACTACTACGAGCTACTTGAGTACGAGGTAACGAGCGTGTGAATTCTGCTGTACGAGCTGCGAACATTTGAATTCTGCACTACGAACACACCCGGGTACGAACACTTTGAATTCTGCGCTACGAGCACTTGAATTCTGCGCTACGAGCAATTTGAATTTCTGCGCTACCGAGCATTTGGAATTTTTTCCCCCCCCTGTCGCTAAACGAGCATTTTGAATTCTGCTATACGAGCTTCAAGCATTTGAATTCTGCGCTACGGGCTTTTGAATTCTGCGCTACGAGTATTTGAATTCTGCGCTACGAAGCATTTTGGAATTCTGCTAACGTGCCTGTTTCGAAGGACTACCTGCACGGTTTTCGAACCCTTTGAATTAATGACCCTGAGTCATTCCCTCATACCGACATTCCTACAATAGTAATCGGCCCCCCCCCCCCAATAGTAGACTATTGGCGGTGGACCAAATAACAAACTGTATAACAATTCCGTTGTCCCATCTGGGGGCTAATGGAAACCAAGTGTAAAATTCCATAATAAATTATTAAAACCCATTAACTATCTTTTTCGCCGCACATAACAACTTGGCACATTTTTTCCTATAAAAATAAATAAAATGTCACCACGGGCCACCGCTCATTTTTTTCCCAATATCAAGACCATGGTATTTAGACTTCATGCCACCATGAGCTCACGATATTACAACAACTGGCCGGTTGTGAGTGGCCATTTGTTATAGACAGTGTTACCATCTCCACATTCGGGTTTAGTGCCAAATACCCGTCACCCTCCTTTTTCTCACAATGACTAACAGTGTACATTAATTAGGTCTTGAACACTAAATTTTCTTCTGAAAACGCGGTAATGAATAGAAATAAGTTAGCAAATAAGTTACGGATTTGTGGTTCTTCTGCCAAAGTTGTAGGTCAAATCTTGACCAGCAACATTTTTTTTTTTGTTCTCAGTCATGATGTTGTTCACGTTTCTTTTTCTTCTTCCTTTTCGAATAAATGATGAAAGAACGATGCCAAAGTTAATTGAACAATCTCACTATAGTAGCTCATATTATTTATTTGGGAAATGATGTTTAAGTATTGGTTGTCCTGAAAAGTCCTGTCTAAGGATGGAGAAGAAAAACGGTAACAGGAGAACAAAAAACACAGCTGAAGTGGAGCTAATTACAGCTGGCTCGAAACAGATAATAACGCGAATGGTCCGCGGGCACAAATACGGCGCTATGAAAGGTAGAAACAATGAAAAGTGTGGGTCAGAGTGTTGGGTAGTCTACAAAGAGGGGGCAAAGGAGGAAAAAAGAATCACAAGAAACCAGGGAGGAGCGCAGGGCATACCTGGGGTCTGCCAATGATCGCATTCCGGTGTGCAAATGGCGTGCCTGTTTATTTGGTTCGAAGAAACGCCAACATTTATGGGTCGCTGAAACAGGGAATTATTGTCATCGCTGTCAATCCAACCAATGCTCATATTGGGGAAAAAATAAAATTGAAGTGCCAATTAATTTTAGTCATCATCTTTAACATCAAAAAAATGTGCCAGTTTTTATTTGTGGAACAGACGGTTTAATGAATTTAATAATTTACTTATGAAATTTACACTTGGTTTTCCCCTATCTCCCCCGATGGAGACAACAAACAAACAGCAATAGAAGGACATGCCCCATAGTCATTCAATGCGAGATAAAAGCAGTGAACGGAACGAGATGATGACTATTCTCGAACGTAAAAGTGCGGACCCGGTGAACCTAATTGCGAGGAAGTGGAAGTTAACGAGCTGATTGAGGACCTTCCCATGCATATTCAGTACTAGACATTGTCTGAACGAACACAACCCCAAGGTTTTTCTGATTGCCAAGGACTGTGGAACATCCACTGTCCCCTCCACATCACTGATTTCATCAAAATAAAGAGATAGCCTGTCAACTATATGTTTGGCATATAGCAAACAGAACACCGTCATCTTGGGATCAAATGTTAGAGCAGCACATCGTCTGCATACATGTGGTAAAGCAATATTGAGTTTTTCTGATGATTGATGCACTACAGTTTGTATCATTATGAAAAAGAGAGACCAAGGACCATATATTTAAAGCCAGAGTCTCGAGGCATTCATGTATAATATTGATTGATATATTTCATTATTACATTTCCACCATTTTTCGCCCCTTTCACCAAACTCACTGCATGGTGCCCTTTAGATAATGAGAGGTTCAGAAAGCCAATAACTATTTACGGCTTGGAAGTCTAGTTTACGTTAGTAAATATAACCTTCACATGTCTTCCATCCAAATAGTGAAACTATTTCAAGTCACGTCTGAACTTGTTACCCAATTAACAAGTTCACATTTATTAAATAACAGAGAGAATTTTTTGAGATAGTGAAGTTTCTCTCAAATTAACGTGATCGTTTTAACACCTACGAAACGTTTCGAAGGTTCAGTGGCCAAACCAAGCACAGAAAAAAAAACCAAACTGGTTTTGAACTTGCCTGTTAACGTAATCATCCCTATGGAAAACCCTGCTTTATACATTGATTATCATGTAATATGCAAAAAAAAAAAAAAAAAAAAAAATCCGCTGGTTTGAAAAAAATTTGGCGCTTCAGATACTATTTACGGACCAAGCCCACTCCTCACTTAAATATTGAAATTATTTTGAATAACGTATGGAGTAATAGCTCTGTGCGACATAATGAATTGTCGGTCCTCAATTGTCTTGGTTCTCTGTTTTTGAACCTTGTTCTCTCCGAACCAATTTGGATTTGTAATTCATATTGTGATGGTTGAAGAAAAAATAACTAAATATGCAAGGAATTACAAACAACTGCATGCTTAACACAGAAGTATATGAATAACAAAACAAAGAATTAAAATAATTTATAGCCTCGCAAAGAATATTACCATTGAATATAAAATGGACACATGTAAACACTGAAAAAGGGTTTTAACATTTCATTTATACAGATAATTATCGATATTAAAATGCAGATGTGCACCAAATAAAAAAAACATCAAAATATTAGAAATGCAGAAATCAGCTGCATGTATCTGGTATAAGCACATACCGTATTTCTGGTTTAAACAGATACATGCAACTGAAGTATATTAAGTGAACTACTTTCTTAGAGAACTGTATGAATTAGACTGTGTTTGGATGATTGGCTGATGGGATAACCCCGAATAAAGTGCAATACTATATTATGCTTTATGTTAATTAGGGCGAGGGGCTGTTCTCCAAGATACAGATACCTATATTAGCTTATGGCCTTTTTAAAAAACACCACAACGAAAAAAAAAAACCGTTCCCACAATCTATGTAATACCCGTGCACACGCACCAACGCACACACATCGCCAAATTGTGTATCAACCGATACACATGTTTCTCATCGCAAAACCGGGGCCAAGACTTGCCGATCATTAGGGTCGGAAAATTTATGGACGTAAAGAAGGTTAAAGGGGACGGACCTGTGACACAGGAACGGAGGCCCAGCTCTCTTTCGAAGCGATTGGGCCAGACCCCACAATATAATTGTTCCTGGAGGGGGATCGCCACACCTCCTGTAACCGGCAGAGTCTGTACCTTCCCAACATTGTATAACAAATGGATTGATTCAGCCCAATTGATTGGTCGAGCTATGAGTTGCAAAAATATGGCGAGACGCAGGCGAGCCCAATATTTTAAAAATCATAGCGGAGACCAATAAATATTGGGGCGCACACTCATCAATTTTACATTATCATGCGTAGGATCCGATAGTATTGCGTACGGAAGCCTCAGCATGATAATGATAATTTGGTACCCTTATACACTTGGGTGGAGAGGAGTAATGAGGTAAAGCACCTTACTCAAGGCGAAACATATTGGCCTCAGCGGGGTTCGAACTCACAACCTTTGGGTGCGGGTCTGGCGCTTTATCCACTGGACCAAATGTGCCCTCTAAAGGAAATCGTACCCCACTAAAATGGTATGTAGTCTTTTTTAAGCTTTAGCCATTAGGGGATTACGTGCGTGTCGCAAAAAAGTGGGGACGGTCCCCAGGTTGGGAAAGGTTCCCCGGTTTTCTTAATAAACACTCGCGTGTGTCCTCGAAAGTCCGTATTCTAAGAGCGCTCACACAACAAACACACATTAATGCACACTCCCACCACCACCACACCAAAATACACACACACACACACACACACACACACACCACCACCACACACCTAACTGACAGCACATACAAAAAACTAGGGAGTTTTCTTTTACGGAATTAACCTCAATAATCATATATTTGCAGCTTTATTCCGTAAGGAGTCTTTTTTACGGTTTCTACTCTTTTTACTTTATCCTGTTCCACCAACCCCCCACATACCCCATTAGGTACTTTAAACGTACTTTATTCTTGAAATATAGTTTCTGTAGTGTCAAAATAGCTAGTTAAGATGCCAAACTTACCTACTTAATATTGCAAATTTAACATCAGTAATATAAAAACTCCTACTTTTAGTTAAGGTGCTTACACACAAATCTCTACTTTTGTATGTGACATACACAAAACAATGTAGGAGCTCCTCGAATTGCTACAAAAACTCCTACTTTTGTATGGGCCGGTAACACATTCAACACAACCTACAATTAATGTGTGTGTAAACACACTACTTTCACACAACTCGTAGTTTGGATGTGCTTGTACACACACACACACACGCACGCACGCACGACACGCCCGCGCAAACACACACATACACGAACTCACACAACACACGCATTGCACGTACCACACACACGCACAAAACATACACACACGCACATACAAACACGCACGTACACGCGGTTTATATTCCCCTGTAGAATTTGTCCTGCAAGGACAATTAGAACAGAGAAGAAAGCGATGTGAGTGACCAATATTACAACATCTGATACGACCACAACAAACAGCGCCATATCTGGTTAAATTATAATTTTTCCCATAAACGAACAAACTACGTTAGCATTTGCTTGTCTAGTAGTTTGCAGTGAACAATTGTAAGAGAGTTCTCACACTTTTGACATATTCATATTTACGAAAGCAACTGACGTTATTATGGCACCACCTAGTTATCAGAACACTTCTGTTTTGCCTTGTTTTTTCTCGGAATAATATAACAGAAGTGACCAGTCCACATGGAGAGTAAATGGCGATATGTTGTTCTGTTTGCCTGCTTTCTTATCAATGCCTTGGAACTTGGAACATTTAAAAGTCTTGGTGTCTGTCTTTCCCGATACAAGAAGGTCTACAAACTGATAACAAAACCTTAGGAGCGTTAAGGTCTACCTGCCAGGCCTTGGCGTATATATTTGGTAAGTTCAAGACAGTAATAGAGCAGTAGCGAAATAAATATACCGTCTCAGAGCCAGTTAATATTGCATCCTTGGATAAGGCACTTACCGCGATTTCTCTCCTCTATTAATGGACATTTGATGGACACATTTTTTAAATTCTCCAAATAGAGCCAGTAATGGGTGGGCAAACACTTTCAGAGGCTCACCCCGGGTGAACGTAATCATAGTCCGGCAGGTGTCAGAGTCCGGGCTCCTAGACGACAACGGAATAAAGTTGAAACTAATGTTGCGCAAAGAGTCACCTGAATAGATCGCCTATTGTTCAACATTGTTCCCGGACTGAGAGGCCGGAGGACAAGATCTCCTGCCACACCGGCCCATGTTTAGTAAGGCGGACTCATCGGACACACCGTTTTTCCAAGTTTCATGAGAATCGGTCATTGCGTTCGGTGTGAAAGCAGATATAGTCCGGCGGGAGCCACAGTCCGGGGCTCCATAGACGATAACGGAATAAAGCATGAAACTAATGTTGCGTTAAGAATCAACTGAATCGATTGCCCTATTGTCACCATTGTTCCCGGACTTTGAGTACGCCGGACGATAATTACTTCTACACGGCCTCTTGTTTGATGAGAAAATTACACTACATCCATCCACGGTTTGACAATGGAAAATCTGTATGTAACCCCAGCTGGCGGCCACACAAAATATTGCGTTTTTCCACGAACAAATGTAAACCGTATTGTCTGAAACAAAGGATCCTTTCTAAAAAAAATGTATGATTCGGGGAGATTCTCATAGCGTTTACAAAGGTGACGCCACCCTGGGAAGTACATAACATTTAATAATAATAATAATAATAATTCAAGGTTTATTTAATCTCAAAATGTGGCATGTAGGCCAATTGCTAGAGACTTATTGCCATGTGACAACATTCAAAAACATACTATACGAAACCACACCGGATGGGAAGTGCAACTTTATGGTTCCTTTGCCAATTTCAAAGGAACAATGGAGAGAGTGGTATTCAGGTTTAATCAAATCTGTTATACAAATTAAATCCCAAAATTGAGTTCCCGAATTACATCCAGTGAGTGGTCCACTGAGATTAGAACCGAGGGGACACTTGCTCCAGAGGTAAGCTTTACCTAATAAATTCTCTCAATTTTAAAAATCACTTCTGCGTCGTGTTCTCACGTATAGTATGTGCATATATTCTTAAAAATGAATTAAATGCAATCTCTTTGTCCCACTGATATCAGTGACAACGGATGTACACCCAGTTCCATGACTCAGCGAAAAAACAGCGCCTCTTGATAAGTTAATCCGTCCGTTATGCAGGACAATGGAATTCAGATTCTCGGAACTGCAGAGCCATTGTTATTGGGTTCCATGACGTTGAAAAGCCATAGGTGTTGCACCAAATCCGATTTAGATTGAGATATGCCTCGCTCACAAATT
This sequence comes from Ophioderma brevispina, assembly GCA_023653785.1. Classification (NCBI taxonomy): domain Eukaryota; kingdom Metazoa; phylum Echinodermata; class Ophiuroidea; order Amphilepidida; family Ophiodermatidae; genus Ophioderma; species Ophioderma brevispina. The sequence goes on from JAMKCH010075542.1 coordinate 122,630, forward strand.
AAATAAAATGGAGCTTCGTTGTGATTTCAATTACCTTTGACCGTATATTTCATCATTCTTTCAGAACCAAGACCTATAACGTAATATTTATGGTAATGTATGACATTGCACAGTGTTTGACCCCATGACAAAGTGTATTTTAGAACAATTTTAAGCAGTGGCCATTGTAAACAATTTTGACAACTGATATAAGTTGGAACATGCAGAGCTAGATATCTGCCACAAAATCAGACAACTCCATTGCGGGAATCTTGCCATATAGGCCTCCATAGGTCCTTTTGTATGCTATAGCGCCCTCCTATGCTATTCTCCATAGAAAGACGTGGAAAACTAGATTTTTTAAGAAAAATAATATGTGCCCCGCAATGAAATTTCGTAACATTTACAAAGAATCTAGGTTAGGGGACGAAATATTCCAAATCGTTGTCAGAAGTGTGTCGCCGCAGATAATTTTGTTTTATTCTGGTTTTGTCATAATAAATGAGACTTCAAACAGTTGTGATTGTGGCATTTAAAAGTTGTTCGGCACCGGTTCACTTGCATGTAATTATAGGTGAATGATTTTCGATTTTGCTAAACAATGCGGTAAAGTGCATAAGAATGGGTTTACGCGGAAAAGTTACGGGTGTGTGTTTGCACAAAGATATTGGGTCGCAGTAGCCAAAAAACTTTACTCCCATGAATTTTGTTCACCTTCGTTTCCTTGTCGAATAAATGATGAAAATAGGGTCAAAGTAATTTGGAACACACAGTAGAACCTCAACTTTCTTTATCGTGATAAGAGGGACAGGTAAATGTTCAAACATCTAGAAAATACTTACAAGCAATAGTAGCACATTTTTTGAAGGGCGCCCCTCAATTTTTCAAAATTTGGAGATTTTTACACGGTTGCATTGGTAAATGGCTAGTAAAACTATACTGGGAATGGTTAAGCACTGCAATGTCTATGTGTCACAAAACGAAGGATTGTGTACTAGAATAATTATTATCGGGGATACCCGATAATAATTCAACGGCTGCTGGAAACGGCCTCCAATGTGAAATAGCCGGGAAATAGCGCCATGTACGTGTCTCGCTCATCCATTAGTTGTTTTATAGTTCGGGCAAAGTCAAGGTAGAGGTATTTTCTCGAGGCTGGCATATTTCATATGGACGGACATAAACGTAGATTTCCAGCTCGGCAGTAGTCCAATCTGGGATCCAATTCTAATTACAAAATCGCTTATTTTGTGATAAATTACGGCATTTTTAGCATTCGCGTCGCAGGTATAGTTTCCTAGAACAATTACCAACGTAACGGTGACAAAATATCAAAATTTTGAAAATTGGGGGCGATCTTCAAAAAATGTGCCAATATTGCACTGTAATCTACTTAAATTGGAATGGTGGATAACACCTGAAAACGTTTCAGTTGCATGGATAAAACAATGGATCTGCCGTTTCAGATGAAAAAGGAATCTGAAGTGTTTGGTCCTAGGCATACCGAGCGGATTTACTTATCAATAGCCCCGTTATTTGCCGGAGTCAATAAGCATTTATGTTCATCCGTTGGCACTGATATCAGTGCAAAAATTGTGAGAGTGAAAGTTAATTGATTTTCTAGAAACTGTGCACTAAATAGACGTGAGACACACGTAGAACTGATTTCTATAAGAATTATGTACTCCCAGGGGTGGCCACTTGCGTCCTTATCCGCGCATCTTTTTCTCTTTGGCCTCCAGCCTATAAATGCAAGTAAAACACTGTCAATTAACACTCGGGATTGACCGATTTGTGCCAATTTTCAAGTAAGAAACTCGTCATTGTTTTGATTTGCACAATTTACTCGGTTTTGTTAAATTAAGATGAAGACATGCATCTTTGATATTGTAGAGTTTGGATGGACTCACATCTGTTCATATCAGTGTGTAAACAGACCGTTTTAGCTGTCTGGTATCATGGTATTTTGATCGTACAACGATGTGCATATACACTGCAACACACTTGTTTTTCTTTAATTAAAGAGACACTGGCATATTTGAAAAATAGTGCGCCCTCAAGATTTTTCAAAATGATATTTTTGCATGGTTGTAAAACTTTTATATACAAAAGCCCTCACCCGAAATGATTAAGACCAAATCATCTTCCTTATGGGTAAACAGAACGATTTTGTAATTTAAAGTCTGACTCAGAGATTTCGAAATATTTTTTTGTGTGTAATAATGAAAATAGTCAACTAGAACTAAAGATAGTAACCTAAAATGCACAATTCCGAAATTTGTGATGAATCGGATTTTTCGTTTTGATGCAGTAAACATTTATGTGTAGCATTACGTCCCATAGAATACTGTGTATAACAAAAATTCCGGATCCGGAATTTTATAACAAAGTTGTGATTTTCTATATGAAGGAATTTGATTTAAGCTTAGCAATTTCACACAGTGATTAGTATATGGACAAGCATTATGTACATGCAAAAAACACGATTTTTTGGAAATTGAGGGCGCCCTCCTCAGGAAATCTCTGAGTCGGCCTTTAACGTCGCTGGCGACGTTAAATTCAGCAGAGGACGAAAATGGCGTTTAACACAAGAACACGCACGCCGTATGCATGTTTCCCACGCTATGCGCGCTGTTTGACCGGTCTATAACCTTTGTGGTTTAAATATCAGTGAGTACGAGTCAAAATATTCATGTAATATACACATTGTTGATTAAAGTTATGGAAAACTTAAAAGTTGGCCTTCAAATTACCTGGATGTCTTTATACTCATATCAATGTCCCTATCTGTTTTGGGGTATGTTATTTTTATGTGTAAAATATATCTCTGTTCTTCCAATGGCCTAGACTATCATTTGAGAGCAAATTGAAGAAATTTCATATTTTGTGAAAATGTGCCAGTGCCGCTTTAAATCAGCGTGCGTAGCAGCAATGATTTATTTGATCTTGTTTCTAAAATCATTTTCATCAGTGTTAGTCAACTTTAATGAAATGCACAAGCCTTTCCTATTGTATTATCAATAGAGGCAATTACATTAGATGCAGTTACATTTTTTAGTTATTACACAAAATACGGGCACACTTGTGTTTTGATGATGTGTTATGTTAAACACAGCCTGTCCGTGTTACAAATAAAATAGGAGTTTGGGGCAAGAGTTGGACGAAGTATTCCTTTGGTAACCAGAAGTAAAAAAGTCAACTGTGTCATATCAGTGTGGGTTTCCGTTTTCGAGATATTTGGAAGAATATGCTAAATGTTATTTGTTTATTCACCAAAGGTGACACGTTTAAAATGTCCAAATTCTATTAACCCTATAAAACGCCCAGCTGTTTCTATTTGGGAGAGAGTGAAGGAGAGGGGAAAGAGAAAGCTCGGAAATTCGGGTTGGTCTCAAACCAAGGCCCCAGTCCCATGAACGGGGTGCGGGACAACACGCTACGACGGTGTCCGCTGGCTGGCCAGCGATTACGTGCTCATTTGTGTCTTCGCTTGAAGACGCAATCACTACATCAGGGATTTTTTCTCACTCCGTGCAATGGCGTTTTGGGTAGCATTAGGGTTAGAAGAATCGAAAAAATAGAAGTCTGAGGTATTGATTCCTTAATATACATAATTTGCATTTTACAGGAATGTCGAATTTCATACCCCTTCCAACAGAAGTCAAAAGTACAAGAAGCCATTGGTATTAATTTTATACAATCTACATAATAGAAAGTGAATATAATATACACTGATATAAACATTTTCAATTCATAGAAAAGAATACCGTTATTATAATCATGTTTTTGTTTTGAACTCATCCATGAAAAAAAAAGCAAATTAAAAATAAAATGAAACCCCACATCACAGATGTTATTATTCGGAGCATGTAGAAAATTATGAGACCATATAATGATAAGAATACAACGCAATTTTAATGAAATCACTTTCATGGTAACATAACAAGAGATACTACTTATCAAGGCTAGATAATAAATTGAATGGTAATTACGACTGGTTTTGTTACTGAAGAGGCGGAAAATACCGATTACGTTTAGGTATATTCATCTAGCACATCAACATTGCTATTTTATTTTGTTTTGATTATGTTTGTTTGTTGCCGTTGTTGGTGGTGATGCTTTTTATTAAAGCAATTACAGCACAAGTTTTTGAAGAGCCCCCCCCATTTTCCGGATATCTTCAGATTTTTGCTCAGTCGCATTGCTAATTGACTAGTAAACAATACCCGTGAATGGTAGAGCTCAAAACTCTATATGTGTCACAAAAGAAGGAATTTTATAATAATTAATATCGGAGATCTCCGATAATAATTCAACGGCTACTGGAAACATCCTTCCAACATGAAATAGCCGGGAAATTGCGCCATGTATGCCTAAGCTCATCCATTAGTTGTTCCGTCGGTTCAGGGGGGTCAAGTTAGAGATCATTTTCGTGAGGTCAAACAATTTCATCATGGACGACATAAATTTGGCGCTTCCAGCTCCGTCATTAAATTACAATCAGAGATCCCGATTCTAATTGAAAAATCGATTGTTTTATGACAAATACGCATTTTTGAGCATTAGTACTCGCAGGTATAGCTTCAAAGACAATTACCTACACAAGTGTGCAAAAAAACTCAAATTTTGAAATTTTGAAAATTGGGGCACTCTTCAAAAATGTGCTGTTATTGCTTTAATGAACCTGGTCATGATAAGCATTCTGGTATGCACGCACACCTACCCAAAGGCCCACCTTTTAAACCTGTCTTTCGTATTATTCAGTTTTACTAGCGTAAAAACTGCCGGGAGGACCGTGCGCACGGTGTACGCCCATACGAATTTGCAAAATAGCGAATGTGTGATGTCACACCTTATTTGGTAAATATTTTGAAAATAGCATACTAGCGTGTTGTTCGGACGTTTTTATCCTACAGGACCTTCAGCAAAAATAAACTGACCAAACAACTGCTAAGACAAACCATAGATTGTATAAAGGGTGATCCAATAAAAACTTTACCCAAAATAAAATTTATATTTTTCCACTTTCTGTAATTTGATATCTGTGGATTTTATTTTATCATAAAGAGTGGGTAATAGAGCATCTTACCTGATATTTTTGTTCATTTTGGTGGCTCTCAAGATATGTTCCACTGAACAATAAGTCAGAAAAACAGACTTGTCCACGGGGCATCATTTTCTTAGGCATTGTTGAACACAATCGCAACATCAAAAGTAATTTATCTTAACGGTCTTACCTTTAGTTTCTATCTTCCACATGTCCTCCATGATTTGAGATGCACTTGGTAACCCTGGAGTGTATGTGTTGAATAGCCTCTCGATGTTACACGCGTTCTCCTAATTGTAGTAAATGCATCGTTTATCCATCGTAGTTCTGGTAATGTGTTTGGGGGACCCTCATTGTAAACTCTAGCTTGTACATCACCCTATAGCCAAAAATCCGGTGACCGAGGGGGCCATTCCACCGCATGCCCTAATCCAATTATTCAATTTAGAAAGAGTTCCTGAAGGCGGTTTCAAACCATTACAGACCTGTGTGCTGGTGCACCGTCCTGAAGAAACCAGGCACGACGAATTGCTCCATTTCTTAGCTGCTGAAAAATGCGCCGCAACTCTGGTTACAAATGTTGATTAATGATATTGAGATAACCGGCACCATTCAACTTTCCATCAATAAAATGGGCCCAAAACTGCAACTTTCCTGCGATCATTAGGTCTGTCGTAGACAAAATCATTGGGAGGGTTCCCTTTTGGCGCATACTCTCTCCCATTTTGAGAGTTCACTGAGTCAGTCATTGGAAAATTGGCCTCATCAACAACAACAACAAGTTCTCTTAAGAAGCGCCATGGTCTGTTGATTAACCAATTGCAAAACGCCAGCCTACGTTGAGGATCACCTGCATCCAAATTATGGCGTCTCACAATTTTGTATGGATGCCAATTGATGCCATCACTAACGATGCGCTGAAATGACGATCTGGATACATTTGCGAGACGGTTTCTCCTTATGCTTGCGCGTGGGTTGTTGCGAAGCTCCTGTCTTACAGCTTGAATGTTCGCAGGTGTTCTGACGCACCTAGGCCGTCCGCATCGTCCTTTGTTGACATTTTCCCAAGTTCCCTCTGCTTCAAACAGTTTTCGAATGTTACAGATAGCAGGCATGGTTGGTACTCTTACTCCAGGGAACCTGTTTGGCCATTGCCGTTGTACAGCTACATAGCTACCAGTTTGGTAGTAAATCTTTACCGCGAAGGCTCGTTGTTGTGGAGTAGATTGAGGTGCCATTACTATGAGAATGTTTAAAGTTCTCGTTCAAGAAAGATATCTGAGAGAATCCTATGAGAATGTTTAAAGTTCTCGTTCAAGAAAGATATCTGGCTTACTTGTCTTTAGACAATACACATTCTCCAAGCACATTGTTTTGTTTATGGTTTGTTTTGTTTTTGCAATAAAGGTCATTTCTGATATTGAAAAGGTTAGATTCCATTATTAGGAATGAAACGACTGCCTCATTCTTCTTTAATGCGCTGCTCTGCCTTCCACTTTGCTGCCTCTCTTTTCCATTTCAATAACTGATTTGCGAACCATTCTTGTTCTGTCGGATGCTTGCAAGGCAGCGGTCATTCTATTGCGAAGTTCTGACAAGTTTGTTGGTGGTCCCTGCGCATACACTTCACTCTTTAATGTTCCCAATAGGGCGAAGTCTAGCGGAGTCAAATCTGGGGATCTCGGCGGCCACTCTCAACGGCATTTCCCATGCCAAACACACACGTTTTGGTGGGAATTGTTTCTTGGCAAACGATTCCTGACTGTGACGGTTCGATGACATGTTGCCCCATCTTTGAAGTACCACACACAAACAATTGGAGAGCAGAGCAGCGCAGTAAAGAAGAATGAGGTAAGATCCAGAAGAACGAGGTAGAGTACATAAACATGCTGTTCGGATTGTTAAATGCTGTTAAAGGTGATGCGTGATCTTTGGGTGGGGCCGAGATTTTATCAGCAAGAAATTTACCTATGTTGGCAAAAAAAAAAAAGTTTTGAAGTTCTCGTCAATATGTTTATCCTAAGTTATCTTATTGCCGTTGTTGTTAAAGAAGTCGGGTGCTGAGGTTTCTTGTTGCTTGCTAAGAATGTTTAGTATCTGCTACACTTTGTAGTAATATTTTTAGTGTTTTCAATTATATTAGTTATGTGTGACTTTTACTGATACGAGGCAGATGGTGGATTGAGTCAATCCCACAATGCAACAGTTTTGGAAAATTTTTTACTTCTAAACTCTTTTTAGCCCACAAAGCATTAGTACTTAGGGAATTTTTAGCATGATAATGAAATATCTTGTGGTTTTTAAACTTCTAGGATACTGACATGTGTCTAGTACAATACAGACACATTGCAATGCATTACGAGATTGATTCAAAACACCCTCTGGATACAAGGTAAAACATTAAGTTGATTACAATTTGAATACTGTATTTTTGTTATTGTCAGATGTTGGTTTAGAGATATGTTGGTTTGACAGGAAAGTTATTATAGGCCTCGTGTGGGCTGGTGAACAAGGATATTTGTGCCAATTAACAAGAGCCAGTAGGGGAATGAACAAGTGGGGGAAGAAATGAGTGAAGGGTAAAGGGAGGGCATGCTGAAAATCGAACAATAGAAATTAAGGAATAAGGAAATGCTTACTAGTGTGTGAGCCTGACGCTTCGATCCTAGCAGGATCTTCAGCAAAGGCAAACTGACAAAACAACAGATAAGACAAATCATAATACAGATATAGACAAAAACAGGATAAGGGATATAACCTGACAAAAGAAAATGGAAAAGGGCCGGTGATGCCCAAAGGGACTGGGAGAGATGACTGAAAATAGAGCAATGGAAGTTAATGAACAAGGAGATGTGTGACGATAATCGAGAAATCAGCGGGGCATGGACAAGTGGATGACAGATGGGTGATGGGGCAAAGAGACTTGGAGAGCCTGCTGAAAATAGAACAATGAAAGTTAATGAACAAGGGGACGTGTGATGTGTTACCAGAAAACTAGTGGGGCATGGTCAAGGTAAAGTTGAAAGCAAATAATGGGATAATGAGTATGAAATCATAAGTATTAAATGGTAAAAGTTATGGTAAAATACCTCAGAATATATGAACATAAAGAATTAAAATATGAAGGGAATCAAATACAAGAAAACAAAGGAAATGAAGAAATGAAGGTCATAGCCTAACTCAGAAAGGAAATCGTCGGGTGTATTACATAGTGACGGTTGTTAAACAAAATACGAATTTTTGTTTTCGAGAAAATCGCATTTAAAAAATCACGAACTCTTAAACATACCCATATACGATTCAAACGATTAAGAAACGAAATGAACAATTGACAATATTTTAGCTAATATTCATGAATTCTTACTTGATAAAATGGAAGTAATACATTGGAAAAGTTACTCACCTTATCCGTCACACCAAATTTACGCAATTTGGCGATTAGGTTCATGACATTGTGACGGATGTTGAATTTTCCCTATACTAAAGCGTTATTCAGCATCCGTCATTATGGACTACAACAATTGGCGTTTTCCGAACATCCGTCAAACCAACGTGCGTCACCGCGAATTTTCTCAATTTGGTTTGTTCCTTAATGACGGATGTTGAATGGATTGCCGAGATTAACCGCTTTGAACTGCAATAAGATATAAAATTCTACCAATAGCAATATTTATAAATTAATTACATATTTTGCTTGTGTCAGTTATAAATTTAAGATGGGAATATTTTACTAACAAAAGTATTTAAAAAGGCATGGTGGGAAATCAAATATACACTTCTATGACAGAGGGTTGAACACCCGTCCCTATGTAATACATCAGAGTCTCTGTTATGCAACATAAGTCAAAAATTGCTAAATTTCTAATTAAAATTATTAATTAAGTACTTGCAAGCTTCGACACTTGGGATATTTGCAGACTTTTATATTAAGTACCATTTCCCTTAATTTCGTAAAAATGATAAAAATTCAACATCCGTCACTGTGTAATACATTAGACGAAATGATGAATGTGGTAAACAGAATAAATATATATGTCGGGGCGGTTGCCAAGAGATTCGATACCTTGTAAGATTATGTCAGAAATTGTATGGTTAGGGTGTGTTCATAAATACTTTGGTGTGATTTGGTTGGAAAAAGTTGGAACTTCGGACATCATCAAATATATGATATATGGTTCGTAAATTTGTTGATCCCCATCATGTCTTCAGACTAAAAACAGTATATTACAGGGACTGTTGAAAGCACGTGGGGGTGGGGGGGGGGGTGGGGGTAATCCACACTTCATCCAGCTCCTGACCATAAGGTTGGCTCCAGAACTCACCCCCTGGTACCCGCCGGTTTTTTGCCCAATTCCCTCGGTCGGATTGGTTATTAATATCCTAACGTCCCTAGATGAAAATCTGACGATCACACCGCAAAAAGTGCGGTTAGCGCTATTTTCTTGTAGCTCTAGGAGCAATTTCCCCCTATCCACGGCAGTCGCTCGTGAATTTGTAAAAAGTCCTTTAAATGGCATTACAAAAGCAGGCACTGGCCTAACGTGGTATAGTGAAAGTTATACAGGGTGACCCAACAATCTAGTATGACACCGCAATATCACAAACACATGATTTTGGGGTATCACTTGCATCTATAGCCCCCCTCTTTCCAATGATCCAAAATGATTCCAACTTCTTAAGCATTATTTTCAGGAAAGATTCACAGCATAAAGTTCGCATGTAGCAAAACTGTCATTTTCCACAGAAACACGTGTAAAATAGGCAAATTCATTTTTCCCTATAACAGGTAAGAATTTCCCGATTTTTCATGTGGTTTTTGGATGTACCTGTTTTAGTGTCCAATGCCAGTCGATTTGATCGATTGTTACTATTTTAAGGAATCTTATGTTTTACTGGGAATGTACCTGTGTCACTTTCAGGCAGTTTTTCTTTGTTTCATTTCAGCACCACTTTGTACAAAGGTCACGAATGTTTTTGGCAGAAGAAGAATGATCGTCTGTACTGGTGTTTGCTGCTGCGTATCTTTAATGATATTATCTATCGCAAATACTGTTTCAATTTTTGGCATATGTATGTCAGTTGCAGGTTGGTTGAATTTTTCAATGGTATTTCTTCCTTTCAAAGCGTTGTAGCTAACAGATATTTGAAACACATCTCGAGTACAAAGCTTTTAGTGATTTTTTATTTTAAAAAAAATATATACACCCCCCTCACACAGCAGTATTGCTGAGTGTGAGTTGAATCCGGCCACCCTCGTTTAGTGGGGACAAAACCGGATTTAAAACTTTGGTTTAACTTTAACTAACCCCTGACAGGGACCCCAGAAGAGTGATTCTTAAGTGCCACAAATGGCGCCTTGAGGAGGGAGTCTACACAAAGATTACACAGGGGTCAATGTTTTAGATTGATCCAGTTGAAAGGTTATTCGTCTAACCATAAGGATTCCAGAAAGGTACATACTGTCCAAAAATATACTATCAAAAATTATTTTTTGGCCAAAAGGCTAAGTTCATCTCAAGCGGACGTTAGTTGATTCTTTTTAGGAACGTTCCAGCTTTCATGAGATTTTTAGTTGGTGTAATTTGGGGTCTGGTTCAGGAGTTATGGCCAATTATCTGAGACACTTGAAAAACCCGTTGGTCCAGTTTCGGCTATCCTTATAATAACACAGTTGCCATTGGAAATCACTTCACGACAGGCTTTATTGAAAAATAAAATAAAAATAGGCTAAAAATTGTATTTGGAAATTAAATTCCAAACAATGTCAGGTTTCAGCAGAAGGTAGAACCATTTAAAAAAACCCTCGTTGAAAGTAAACTGAAGCCTTTGAACACCAACCACCCTTTCCTTTATTATTCTCTGTTCAACACCGGTTTATTCATTATGTCCTCCCTGGCATCTTGAAGGCAGTGTGGAATAAGGGAATGGTAAATTGGCCAAATTTCCCAAATCTACATGAATTTCATAATTGTCCCCGCGCGCGCGCGCGCGCGCGAGAGAGAGAGAGAGAGAGAGAGTCTCCCATTTCCCCCACAACAATTTCTGGTGCTTTCACTTTTTGAAAAATAATAATAGTGATTACTTCAGTGTATGATAATGCATTTACCCTGATCTGCACAATATTGTTTGCTTGAAAACACTTTCATCCTACAACGATGCTGCGTGTGTTATACCTTTAGTTTCATGAACCTTCAAGTTAAACTGGCCAATTGTATTTTATCCTTTGTTTCATTGACAATATGTCCGGTTAGGGTCCATCTATGGATGGAATAAAACAAGGAGTTAAGCTAAGAACTGGTCAAACAAAATATCTCACAGAATGCACAATTTTTATTTTAAAAATAATTTTTATGTTTGAATTGTACAGTTTCCTTTTTACAGTCTTTTTGGACTATCTGCAGCCTAAAGTTGGGAGTTTCGAGGCTAAAACAGAAAATCAATAAAAAGGGTCATTTAGTGTTTACAGGGATCAAAATTTGCTGTATTTGGATAAAATGGTAAAATTATTTATTTTTTTTATTTTTTTTATTTTTTTTATTTTTGTTTGTCTAAAAATCTTGCTTAACAAAGTAAGGGTGAACAAGGTCAAGCCCCATTAATTGCAATAGACGCCGACCTTTGGACCCCTTACATTGGTAACTAAGCAATTAGACTTACGTTAATCCTATGAGCTCCACCAAAAATCTGCACCATTTGTTATCCAAATCGAGTAACTTTTAAATTTGACCCCTGTACAAAGAATTGACCCCTTTTTATTAATTTTTGCTGTTGCTAAATCTGTAACTCCGAGACTTTAAGTTGCAGATAGGTAAAACTAATACCTTTTATTTCATTGTATACTATTCAACATGTATCGTTCAATTTAAAAATTGTAACCCCTGTGTATATTTGTCTAGAACCCCTCCTTAAGGCACCATTTTCGGCACTGAAGAATCACATTCAGGGGTCCCTGTCCAGGCTCATACACATTTTATCACTAATCTTTTGTTACGAGAGAGGCGGCTTCCAAAGAAAAAAGAGCCCGTATGTAAGTACATACAGTACAAGCAAACTAAATCGTTTAGATGATGTAACTCGACCTACTAGCTTAACACTTAAGTGCCGGGGGGGGGGGGGTGCCATAGTACCCCAGTTTTGTTATTCGGCGATTTTCTATTTTCTCACTCGTTGGAAAATATTTTTCGAACCTTTTTTTGTAATTGTGGCACTTATCGATGCGCTTCTTCCATAAAATTTACTAAAATTTCTCGCTCGCTAATGAGATAATTAGCTTAGGTCCTAGGACCCCCTTAGGCAACCAACGGGAGTGTGATTTTAAAAATAAAAATTAAAAACCTGTTGCCAAAAATTGGGTGCTGTCTTAATGTTTTTGTTCATATGCCTTAAACAAATTAATTACATAATCAGAAAAAAATAATTAACTTCCTATTGTGTGCTGAAAGAAAGCGTTCCATCATCGAGCGATTGCGCGCCATTGCGTACAAACCTATGGGCAAATACGACTGCCCCCACAAAAATACAAGAATGTACAAAGTGGGTAATGTTTGTGTTTATATATATGTAAATTGGTCCTTCTATGACAATCAAAATGATTTGCAATGTGTACGCTGTGGAAGCAGGGTCGCGGAAACATATGTTACTTTTTTGAGCATGTTGACGCATTTTCGCAAAACAATTATTTGCTCCTAATTCCAGACGATAAACGTAACTCATTTATAGTGCACCTTTGGCCTTGTCTTATGTCCCCTCAAAGGTGTATGATTTTCATTTAGTAAAATTCCATCGGAATTGGTTCCCCTTAGGGACATCCACGTGAGTGAAAACACCTTAGGCATTAAGTTTTAATCCCACTGTGGCTTGTACTATGGTGGTTAGGATTTTGAGGTTAGACAGGGCGGGGCGATAGAGAATGCGTACAAACTCGTCCGCCAGCAATTATAGTTAAAAAGGCAATGAATTTCACTGAACGTTTATGCCTTTTTAATAGCTGGTTTGTAATCGTTCATCAGACAGTCGTAAAACGGTCGTTAAAATCTCTTCCTTTTGATCTAGGAAAACGTTACGGCCATCGACAGATGCGGTATTATAAGAACACAAAGGATATGTATATATTGTTTATAAATATACAATTTTTCAATCGGATTTCTCCATAGTCGATATAAGGCAAATTTAGTAATGATCATGCTGTCCAATTCCAGCAGAATTTTGCAATGTTTACATTTTTCAAGTACCTGCGAATGTGCGTCTTATCAAAATGAATGAGTCATTTTAGCATGATGAGATAATATTATTGCTATATTTCATCTTCTGATAGGATTTATCCATGGCAATGACGGTACTTGTTAGAAAATTCAGTTTGAAAACACATTGTCAAAATGATAGTTGACAGATAAATCAACTCTATACTTATAGAGTTGATCTATCGCTTCTTTACAAACGCCAGCTTGTTAGCTCAGTTAGCAAGCGCGCTATTCAAGTAATACGGAGTTTACGGGTTTGAGTCCGGCCAAGAGCATGTTTTTTTCAACACATCTGTGCGCCGGCCAGTTCCAGGAAAAGATTAAATATTCATGTTATACTGTTATTACTATCAATTTATTATTTTTCCTGATCTCATTTAGGTGGTGGCTTGAGGTGTAGGCGGATTGTGCGTGGGCCCTTTTCCTTTCCACTGCAGGTTACGCTACTGTAGACTTTACAAGTTATTCCTTCATGTAATATCTGCACGAATAATCAATATGCACATAAATAGAATTGAATGGGGTTTATGGGCTGTATTCCGTATACAAAGAGGTTCTATATAGATAGAGAGGCAAAACGTTACGTAATCTTTAGAAATTCACCTTCTCGCATGTTTTGCCGACCACAGAGAAAACCTAGAGTACCAACAATAGAAAGCAATGGCTGCCTCCGCTTCTTCCACATACTGTGGGTGCCGCTTTGCATATACACTAATCGGTAGTGATACAAATTAATGTATGTGTTAGAGGTGGCCAGGTGTAAAAATAGTGTACCTGGATCATTGTGCTCAGATACTCTTTTTTCTCATAATGCAATGCGCGCTTAGGTGAAAAGATGTATTCATTGAGGCGGTTTATTTAAATCATGACGACTGATGTGTCATTTCATTTGTTGTGTGGCCATAGGTAGGACAAAATTTAAGCACCCAATAGCACCCAACATCCAACAACTGATATTTTGGCGGATTGTTTGTATCGAATTGACATTATGTGTGTATACAAGCACCCAAACTGATAATTATTCCGTGCAATATTCAAAATGTCAGCACCCAGCACGGACGACTGGTTTTGAATGCGTATCACCCCCTTGTCCGTATAGGCTTAATTGATTTCTTTCATCAAGTCTTTACACCAAGGAAACACCAATTTACTATTAACCAAAGAGGTTCTATATAGATAGAGAGGCAAAACGTTACGTAATCTTTAGAAATTCACCGTCTCGGATGTTTTGCCGACCACAAAGAAAACCTAGAGTACCAACAATAGAAAGCAATGGCTGCCTCCGCTTCTTCCACATACTGTGGGTGCCGCTTTGCATATACACTAATCGGTAGTGATACAAATTAATGTATGTGTTAGAGGTGGCCAGGTGTAATAATAGTGTACCTGGATCATTGTGCTCAGATACTCTTTTTTCTCATAATGCAATGCGCGCTTAGGTGAAAAGATGTATTCATTGAGGCGGTTTATTTAAATCATGACGACTGATGTGTCATTTCATTCGTTGTGCGGCCATGGGTAGGACAAAATTTAAGCACCCAATAGCACCCAACATCCAACAACTGATATTTTGGCGGATTGTTTGTATCGAATTGACATTATGTGTGTATACAAGCACCCAAACTGATAATTATTCCGCAATGCATATTCAAAATGTTCAGCGCCCAGCACGGACGACTGTTTTTGAATGCGTTTCACCCCCTTGGTATTACTGCATAGAAGTCAATTTTTTTAGTTGATTGAATATATAATAAATAACACTGTAGACTAGCTGAGGCCCCAATTTATATCCATGCCATAGAATTCAATGTTTTAGTTTAAGAGTCGATGAATCATCTTCTCTGATTAACAGCCAATCAACTTGCTTCGCTTTGTTACCGTTTCGGTAGCGTGGGGATTTCAATGTTAGTCGTTCACTCATGCAGTCTCATAACCATTTTTCTTATCTTTTAGAGGCATTTCTTTCTGTTAAACGATACAATTTCCAATATAAATTCTACCAATTTAACCACCTATTTTTTCATTCTGTAAAGTTTCTATGAAGACACAAATAAAATCTCGGTTTTCTACTAGCGTCAACAACATTTCTGCACGATGTTCGTATCTACTTGCATCATGCTTGCGTGTCATTGTCACGCATGGAAACACCTTTCAGATGAAACACCAACATGCGAATGCGTCTTAACATCCTAATATCACGATTTTTTTTCAGACAAGCTTATGTCATCAAGATTCACTCTGTAGCATATTTTTCCGTTGATGGTAAATTTTCATGGGCCTAAATTTTTTCTTTTTGTAGTTCAGTGACCTCTGACGTTCGCCCATTTTGGTACGGATTTTGGAGCGTGTTTAGGCTTGAAATTTTCCCTCGTCGGAATTCACATATTTTCTACTCAATTTCTAATGGAAATCATTTAGTATTTTATATGCGCGGTAAGTAACATAAATTGAACCGAAAAATTTCAATATCTTCCGATTTTTTAAATTTTTCTTAGAGGACCGCACTCGTAAATCTGAGCGCTTGGATTTAAAATTTTGTGACGTCATATCGGGGGGCAACTGTCCTGTAAAAATACCCGGAAATAAAAACACTGGCGTTCCCTACTGTTACAAGAGAACATTTTTGTGTTTATTCAGTTTAAAGTTTGCGATTGGAAAACTGAAACACACATGAAAATGTATTTAAAAAAATATATTATGAATATATTATTTTGTTTCCCCACTTTATCGACTAATTTAAAGTCGCTTTAATTAGTAATTTAGTAATTTTAAAATTCTGAAAATAATCCTTGTAAGCTATTAAAGTGCGTAACTACAACACGCTGATTTTCCCGTTATGCAAAGTCGTATCTCACCTAATTAAGGCCTAAAACTGTGCCTTGCACTTAACTACCAGCGTGTCCCAATAAAAACCACAACACCCTGGACCAGCAAGGCATAACTGTTTGAACATAACATATGCTCATTTCTTTGTTATAAAGGATACAGAATAGGAACGGTTAGTTATATCCTTGAAAGTTTCATTCAGGTAAGTCAATTTTTTTTCATATACTGACCCCCCAGAAAGTAAGTACCACGCAGATCCATTTTTGCAAATTGAGGCGCTAGTAATTACAAATACGACACTATATTTTATGCATGCAGACCAACCGATGTGAATCTATTACATTCTTTTTAATGGCTTGGGCTGCAACAAAATAGAACTTATTCATGTTTTCATTTGGATACAGCTAATAAATGTGCGTTTAAGACACTTATATGATGGAATTAGGAATAGGGCCTGTAACAACATTTGATTGTCAAAATTAACATTGGAATTAGAAATTGATGAATCATCGTCCCTTAGTTTTTTTGTGACAGTCACACAAAGAGTTATCTAAAGGCCAATATTAGCATTTAATTTGAAGAGCGCCCCCCATGTTTGCAAAAATTTGGAGCTTTTTACCGGTTTGCATTGTTACTGGCTATAACTAACCTTTGAAGGTTAAGCTCGAAATATCTACGTGTCACAAACGAAGGAAGTTTGTACTAGAAAATTATGAATCGGGATCCCCGAAATAATCAAAACAACGGCTGCTGGAAACGGCCTTACATACATAGCCGGGAAATACGCCATGTGTCAACGTCCAACGCTCATCCATTAGTTGTATTGATAGTTCATGCAAGTCAAGTTAGAGGTATATTTTCTCGATGTGGCACTATTTCATCATGGAACGCTAAATGTAAGCATTCCAGCTCTGCCGTTAGATCCAACTGGGATCCTATTACAAAAGCGCTATTTTGTGAACATAACGCATTTTTTAGCATTCTCGTTCGCAGTAATAGTTTCCTAGACAACTACACGCAACTGTGCAAGAATCTCGAATTTTGAAAATTTGGGGGCGCTCTTAAAATGTCCTATTTTGCTTTAATCGTCATTACTTTGTGCAAAAATTATGGTGGCCGAAACAAAGTGTTTGCGTTTTTATTGGACAAACACTGTAAATATGAAAAATATGCTTATTGAATGTACCTTTGTACAATAATTAAAGGGGGGGATGGCCCATTTAAGAATATGAAGTTTTCATCTAGATAGTTGGCCTTCCCTCCAAAACCCCCAATCTGTACAGTTTTGCGCCGATTTTCAATCCGTTTTGATGTGGAGCTAAAAATGTGATTTTTGTAAGCCCCTAGAGTACGGTGTAAAATTAATTTGGTCGACCAAATAGGTCCATTTTCGCTCATAACTTTCAAACCAACTCCTTTAGCTCGAAGAATTGCACAGGGTACCTGAGAAAAATGTGGCTTTCCTCCGATAACCAAAATGTTGACCACTTCCGGTAAAATCTGGGGCTTCTGGGGACGAGGCAATAAGCGATTCGGACCATGGACGCTTTAAAAGTATTGAGCGTATATTAGTGAAGAAGGTCTAAGTGCACCGTTTCTCATAAAAGTTGGAAATAAAATAATTTTTACCACTTTTTTGGAGATTCTTATAGTGTGAGTTATTTATAATATCTAGGTGTATTTCGCCACACTACTTCGATTGATCAGTCTCTTTCCGAACATCACCAGGACTTTGTCCACAATTAACCTTTACGAACGATGTCTAGCCTGAAGAAAAAAGGGTTATTCCGAAATTTCGCATCAGTCAGTTTTACAGATAACACATTTTTGCGTGATTTTAATGGCATCAATGTCAATAGACTGTTTTTTTCATAAATGTCAATCAGTCATATGACGCTTATGACTGCACCCCTGGGATGAATCATGCGTCAAGACGTCACCGCATACTGTCCACAAGTTTTTATCATGTCATGGGGCAAAGCCTTCCCCTCATCCGTTCAGACTCCTGAGCTAACGCCTGTAGATTTTGAGGAAGATTGTCCCTGTTATTGATGACTCGGCCTAAGACACCCAGGCATGCTCGATAGGGTTCATAGAGGAGCAAGCAGGCAGCCGAAAAATGTTAGCATAAACCCTTCTTGCCCGTGGTTGGGCAAGGCCAATTGTGGTTTTCCAAATGTCCAGGTACAAACACAACAACGGCTTCATTTCCATATGGCACCACCAGTGACGTTTATCCTCCATAATGAATATCGGCCCATATCATCATTGAGCCGCCACCACCTTGAGTCGATTCCTGAATACAGTCATCTCGGAGGTTCTCTCCACGTAATCGACGAACCCTTGTCTTCCATCATAACGGTCAAGGATGTAGCGGCTCTCGTCCATAAAGTCAACATGTTGCCAGTGTCCGAGCTGTAATCTTCTGTGCTCCCTAGCCCAGCCAAGTCAAGCAAACCCTGTGTGAATGGTTAGGCGTGGAAATTCGGTCATGTGTCTTGCTCGGTAACCATGTTGAAGCAATCTCCTATTTACAGTTTGGCGGGATATGTTGATTCCGTGGTGTCATCTCCACAAACGAAAAATACAATTCGTTGGCATTTTGTGGGTTCTACGGCACAGCAGTCGACGATCATTTCGTTCTGGAGATTTTCATAGCCTCAAGTGACCCACCTCTCGATGATGTGTGAGGATTTTACAGACCGTACTCTGCGGTATCTCGAGGAAATCAGCGACGTTGGCTCGTTTTTAACCTTCCCCGTCGGAGTGCAAGCACTATTCGGCGAATTGACAATGCCGTTGGACAAGGCATAACATAGGGAACCTCTGTGTCAGTTTTTGTTGTGAAGATAACAACCAACTCTGAAAAACGTGGGCTCGTTGAAACAGGCTTGGAGCAGGGAAAAGGAACAAACAACAGACGTCTGGACTTTGATTGTTACGTAATTCAAAATTATGCATGGATTCACCTCACCTGGGTAGTGAGGACTCATTATGTAATCATTCACCTACTCTAATATGATTACTGAGGCGTTCAAATAAAAATACGTTTTAAGATCAGGTCTTAAAAATAAATTATTCCAACTTTATGAGCAACAGTGTCCATGTTTTTTATATATTATTAAGGTTTTGGTGCCAAAACTAGCATCATAAATTTGGCAAAATTAAAATGTACCTAGAATTAATTTTCTCGCGTAATTTCTTCAATAGGTCCGGCAAAACTCTCTATGTTTGATTACCTGCACGTTAAAAGATAGAACAGATACACACATGAAACTTCTGAAATTTTCATTTGAAGAATGAAACTGTAGACGGTGTAAATTTGAACTTTGTAGCATATCTCTTTCTACCTTAGGCTTAGAACTTATCAATCACCACTCGTATCAATGAACAAGTCATAGATGATCTTTTAGGTTAAAGTTTAACCAGGCGTCTTATATTTTCTTGCTTACTCAATTTGCAGGACTTGGTTACGGAATTTGTTTCATGGCTACCGTCTCAGCAATATCAGATTATTTTCGCCATGACAGCTTAAATACAGCAATGGGGATTATGTGCACAGGTGGAGCTGTGGGTATGATTATCCTCCCGCCAATTTCCGAATATCTTATTGATCTTTATGGTTGGAACACGGCGCTTTCCTAATTATTGGCGCCATCAATGCTACCTGGTAGTTTTTGGGCAGGGTCCGTCCAGTTGAAGCCGCGTCCGATCGCAAGGAACAGAGACTTTTAATCAACACGAAACGTGATCAATCTAAAGGAACCCGTACCACGAGAATATTAAACGATATACACATAAAATATTATTGACCACGTTCGAGTGGTTCATAAGAAAAAACGGATTATAACAATCCTAACAATGATAAACCATCTATTCTGACCATATGCTATTTAAAAATCGCGCTAGTGTAGAACGTGTTATCGATACGACCCGGCCCGTTTAGGTCTACATGCCATAGAAATACACATTATGAAAGACATCATGTTTGACGATGTATGACGCTACTACTGTGGCCGTTCGTATCGCATAACACCATACATAATCCCATATACAGGTAGCGCGAAATTCAATAGCGCATGGTCAGACAAAATGCTTTTAATTCGTTCTATGGTTACGTATAATTCCGTTTTCCCATTAAACACTCCATATGTGTTCATAATTGTTTTTAGAGCGGTATTTTGTAAGTTATTCTTGATGCATGTTTCTCCTTTAACGGCGAATAGCTGTCTGAAATCGTTCATTAAATCAGCCTAATGGATTGTTGATATTTCTCTGGGTATTATCGAAACCCCGATTTTTCTTTCTATTCCATTTTAAACCAATTTCTAACAGTGTATGCTTTTCCTTTTCTCCGGTTGGGCGATCTCCTAGTGCCTCATGCAATTCTAAAGGCTTTCCAGCACAAAGTGCAGCATTTCTATCTTCAGTTGGCGGGTTGGGGTCCGTCTTAGGTAGGATATGTCCCGGTCCTTTGATTGATAAAGCTTTACTACACAGGAACAAACTTTGCAATCGTTACTTTTCTGATAAATCAATATCATTCTTTGTTACCCTGGGCATCTTCCTTTTGGACTTTAACTATCCTTGCTGTAATAAATGGGTTTTGTTACTGGTAACAGACACAGTGGTGTTTTTGCTGTTTGTCCTTGAGGTGTTAGACGAAGAACTGCTGTTGATGGATGCTTGTAGGTTCTTTATTTCACGCCATTGAGAATTAACTGGGGAGATCTAGATGGTAAGTTTGGATTATGTAAAGCGGTTTCTAAAATAACCAGTGTTTCTTGTAATAGTCATCGGTTGGCGGGTGGGTCCCGTTGTTCATGAGAATGGTGCCCTAAGTTACTCGTCACAGCCTGGACTAGACCATCCAGACGTACCAAAAAAGTGAGGGTAGACTTTTTACTACCCCGGCACTTTTTTCACTAAGGGCGTTTTCAAATTGGCTGCAAAATGCCATTAACACCATAAAATAAGTACATTTTTCATAGCCCTCTTTATGGTGTGAAATGGTCCATTTTTTGTATTGTTTCCTATATTTTGATGTCATATGTATCGAGCGGTCAAATGCACTACTTAAATGTATTTCTAAAAGGAGGGCGCTTTTCAAATTCTGCCAATGCCATTTAGTACCTCATAAATTCATAATAGATGTTCTACTAGCCAAAAAGGTGTGAATGCCCGTTTTTAGTGTTTTGGCTATATGTTTTGATGTTCATGTATAGAGCTGGTCACGTCCCCCACTTAATAGTAATTCCTATGGAGGCGCTTTTCAAAATGGCCGCCAAATCTATTTAAACACCTTATACTGACGTTTTAAAATTGCCATAAAATGGGTTAAAATGGTCCAGTTTTTCAGTGTTTTTCCTATATTTGTTCATGGCAATGTAAAAGAGCTGTCACATTCACTACTTAAATTTATTCCTAATGGAAGGCGCTTTCAAATGGCAGCCAAATATAATTTAACACCTCATAATGAAGTTTACTAGCCAAAATGGGGTGACATGACCCTTTTCAGTGTTTTTCTATATTTATTGATGTCAAATGGTATAGATCTGTCCACCTTCAACCCTTTAAAAGTATTCCTCTGGAAGGGGGCGCTTTTAAAAATGGCCGCCCATGCGATTTAATAACACCTTATGATGTTTTACTAGCCATAAATGTGGTGAAATGGCCCGGTTTTTCAGTGTGTCCCTAATTGTTGATTGTTTCCTCATTATTTTGTTTGATATACTTTATTCAGTCTACAAAGTTTGAGGTTTACTTTTCTCTTTTCTTACGTTAATTTCAATGATTTTCGTGATTTTTCAGGTTAATGGGATTTTGTTCAATACTATAGGCTGTTATTGGTGATATTAACATCTAAGTGCTGATAGGGTTGCGCTTAGCCAGCTGTACCTTGATGATCGAAATGATTGTGGCGATTCCTGATGGCATTGTAATGATAATTTGCGATCTGTGCTGTGAGCATCTCTCGGTAGGAGAGAAAGCTTTCCCCATGACTACATATTGGACATTATGAGAATGGCCAATGTCTGAAAGCTGAAGGCAAACTTCTGCAGCACATTTGGGATTTTCTCAGACAACAGCTTTGGATCATGTTTGGAAGTCTGCCTCAGCTGTAAACAGACTTGATATAACCTTTGAATCTTACACTGACAAATCTGTGAAGGATTCAAACAACGTCAAGTCATGCCACCAATTAAATTGAATTAACACAAGCAATCGGGCTTTACCCCTTCCTTGTCGAGATCGGGTTTAAATGGTCTATTTTTGTAGTTTTGTAGAGTCCCCCCCATTTGTTGAGGTAAAGTGTATAAAAGGCCAGATTTAATAAACAGACCAATCAAAAGTATCCCTGATAGATGGTAACTTTTTCGAGACCAATAGACTGTTTATTAAGTCAGACGCTTTTATACACTTTACCATCAACCAATGGGGAACTCTACAAAACTACCAAACTAAACTTTTTAATCCTTAACTCTCGACAGGAAGGGGTAAATCCCGAATGATTGTTGTTAATTAAAATTTAATTGGTAGAATGACTTGACGTTACGTTTTTCGCTCAGAGGCCTTCCCAGATTTGTCATGTAAGAATCAAATTACCTATTCAAGCCTGTTGCAGCTGACACACGACTTCCACACATCACAAGCATCTCCAGAATCGGTAAAGCAGGCCAAAAGGAGAGTAATATACTGAGAGTTATTTGTGAACAGACTTATTCATGCATCAACTTTTTATGAAGTAGTATTATTGTTGTATCATTGGCCAGGGCCCAAATTCCATAAAAAACCTTGCCTAGTTAGCGGGCAACTAAGGCCTGGTAGGATTCTAAAATCCCTAGTATGCAACTACAGAAAGTTGACAACTAATTGAAATTCATAAACCTACTAAGAACCTTGGCTAAATAGTTTACTACTAGGAAAATATAGTTGCCAACTAGCTCAATCTTTGTCTACAGAATTGGTGCTTGCGGTCGGAATTGCTTGGTTGAGGTGGGAAATGTAAATTCAATACCTAAATGACTACCCTTTTGTGTTTGAGTATGTTCATCTCGAGCATTAAACATGCTTTGATAACCTTGAACCAGATCAAAATGATGCCAATATAATTGAAGTAGCTTCCGTATATACAGGGTGGTCCCCAAAAAAAAAACGCCAAACGGGCTGACTAGGCGCCATCATAATAGAGCAGGGGAGCGAGAATATTATAGGTCCTATTAGGGAGTTCGTTCATGCCCTACGACATCTAAGGTGGACATCTTTAGTAGTTAGTATGGACCCTTACATCAAGCAACGGTAGTTAGTTAGTGGTGTCAATTGTGGTGGCACTTTTTCAATAGGGGCCCAATTAAGTTTACACAGGGGGGTCAAACTTTAAAATAACTCCAATCATTTGAAATGTATGGCCATATTGTCGGTATAGTCATAAGGACTCAAAAATGTATAGTTTGTACCTCTATGAACCATCGGTTTTCGAGTTTTTAAATGGGTAAAAATGGCTAAAAGTGCAAAAAAGGTCAACTCAATTTGTAACAGGGTCAACATTGAAAGTTACTCGTGATGATATTTTAAATGCTTGCAATTTATTGCTTGAGGAATGAGGACTCCCAAACAAGTTAGTTTGATATGTTAATGTTACTACCGAGATAAAGGTCAAAGAAGGTCAATCAATGCCAATTGGATTATGTTGCCATGACCTTATTTTGTCAATAGGCATGAAAACTAGGCATTGCACATGCTACAAAACTGATTCCTTATTTTGACAACATTAAGCTAGATGAACAACTTTTCATTTTTTAACAAAAACGGACAATTCTAATTTTGAACCCTGTACAATGGACATGACATCCGAATATGCAAAAAGCCCGGGTTTGAAAAAAATTGGGGGCGCTTCTTTCTGGAATTCTCCTCATGTCTCTTTAAAATTTAAAAAAAAAAAAAATCTATATATGAATAGGCTCGCTCTTTTCTGTCTGTCTGCCGCGTTTTATTCTATGAGCGCACAGGTTGTGGAGCCTTTTACATGGGTGGGTGGAGAGTGTAACTGGGGCGAAGCCAGAACAAATTTGCATAGGGGGGGGGGGGGAGTGTTACTAATCGCGAAGTCATGTAAACCTGAAAGCGGGTAATCGCATAGTATCATAATTTAAAGAAATATCATGATGTGATAAATTGGATACAAACCAGCACTCAATTACCTAAAATTATAAATTATTTGGACGAAGCAGGAGTGTAATTTTGTGAGTGGAAGTCTATACTCATGATGTGACGTCGTACATTCTTGCGGACTGGTGACAAATTCAATGAGGCGCAGGGGACTTATGTTAATTATGTGTCAATTATTGTGAGCAATGTTTAAGGACTGAAATACACTATAGTGGGTTTCCAAGCATGAATGAAATTGTATTTGGAGTAAATGACCGCAGTTCCTCCAAGATAATCCAATTGGCAAGTGCATTGATTTTTTCATTTTTCCGGTAGAGCTAGGTTGATCCCTCTCCGACTTAATTCAATAGGTCCAAAAACTCCAGGGGGAAGACGAACGTATAACGCGAATCGACTATAGTTTGTCTCGTGCATAATGCGTATACGGCAATACAAGGCCAGGGGGTAGGACGCGACCTGCTGATTTGGGCATTGGGGATTCCAAACCTAATTTGGGGAAATGCTACAGTGCATTTTATATGGCAATCTCTGTCTCAATTACATTACAAAATCTCATCTTAAAACCTTAGTTCCAATACACCTTATTTTAATATTCTGATAATTGGAATAATAGTACGTCAAAATCCGTCGGGGTTTCGTGATTAAACTCCGCTGCAAAATAGTGTAATTTAAATAACGGTGTGTAGTATGTAAATATACTGACCAGGCCGTAGCCTTTAGTCAGGTCTGTGTGTAACTGTTCGATATGCGTTAAGAAGCACCCTCCTACTGTTAAGTCTTTGAAAAAAGACTAGCAACTCGGGTTACGCCGGATGTTGATGTAATTTTGGAATTCGCTGTTAGGTGCATGTTCATAACCCCCCCCCCCATACAAGGCATCTGGGCTGTCTTCGGTTAATTATTCTTTAGAATGGGCACGAATACGCTTTTTTCGCTGATTACAATATATAAGCGAGCGGGTTGGCGGACGCGGTTTAGCACCTACCGAGGTCTAAGTTCCAGATTAATAAAAACAAAATATTAGAACTGTAACCAGTTGTTGTGTTAAAGCATGTCTAAGAATAATTTAATAGCATTTTGTATTCTGAGGTCATTTAATAATTATATGCTTTTTCGTTTGCTATATACTTTAGAGGATTAATACTGGACAGAGAAACCGGGTCGAGTGGATTTTGATGCTTGGCTGGATAGGATCCTCATTTGTGCGCATTTGATGCTTACAAGATCTAAATTGTCTCACCTGAAATTTGAAAAAAAATCAAGAAAGCGACAGAGACCAAAGTTTGTATTGTGAAGACATGTCTTTACAGGCTTCTCCTACCACAATTTTGGGTGCATTAGTTAACTTCCATTTTAAGGAAAATAAGAGTTGCATTTTTGTGAATCCACTCATTAAAAACAGTTATTAAAAAAAACGATTTGTGGAAAATTTATCTCTTCAAGGTAAAATATAATACTTTGAATGATACATAAAACTTTTAAAGAGCAATAATCAGTTTGGTATGTTAGTATGGACAAAATGACCACTTGCGAGGGTCCTTCGGGGATTTTAAATTCATCTTATAATTTGCATCGGGCAGGAGCCCAGATTGTTTATTTCATTACGAAATCGGGCGCGCCGGAAACAGCTCACAAAAGAAGATGAAAGGGTGTTTACGTTCATCCTTAAAATGCATTGGATGCATGGTCTGGGCTACGGCGGTCCGTAAGTATTTTCCCACGTATGGTACGCTCCACGTATCAACTCATGGCGAGTTTTCCCGCTCATGTCGAGTTTCACGCTCTGTGTATCGAGTTTTCCTGGCCATATTTCGAGTGTGCGCGTTTATATGTCGAGTTTACAGCGCATCTGTCCAGTTTTGCCCTCTATACATCGAGTTGTGCTCTCATGGTGAGTTTTGACATAAATCATGTCCCTTTTACGCTCCACGTATCAAATCATGCGGTTTTCCCGCGCATGTCGAGTTCACGCGCTGTGTATCGGTTTTCCTCCCTCGCCATTTGTCGAGTGTGCAGCGTTATAGTCGAGTTGTTACAGCGCTATATGTCAGTTTGCCCTCTATACATCGAGTTTTGCCCTCTATAATGGTGGTTTGACATAAATCATTCCATTCAAATCTCTACATGATTTTTTTCTCACATGAGGAAAACTCGACATGATTTTTTTCTCAACATGAGGAAAAACTCCACATGATTTTTTTGGTGTATGTGTAAAAAAATCATGTCGATTTTGCTCATGTTGAGAAAAAAATCATGGTCGAGTTTGCGCATGTTGAGAAAAAAATCATTTCGAGTTTGCTCATGTTGAACAAATCATGTCCATTTTTTTAAACTCGGCATGATTTATTCTGGACATGATTATGAAACTCGGCACATAGAGTTCAAACTGGCTAGGTCAGCGCTGTAAACTCGCATATAGGCGGGGGACACTCGATATACAGCGCATGAAACTCGCCATGATTTGAGACGTGGAGGCGTGCCATACCCACGCCTGTAGGCTGTGTCCAGACTGCGAAAGAATTATCTAAGTTGGCACTGCGCGAGAGATGAATTTGGTCATCCGTCATATAGAATGTGTGTAATAAACTAAGCTCAAATATCTTCGGAAAACGAAGGGGTTCTATGAATGTTTTGTATCAAAGGTCCGTTACTATTTTGTTTTGAATTGTTATCGTATTATTGGGTCTGAACCTATAGAACCTAGCAAAAAATTGAAGCTTTTTTGTCGGAGCCTTCGGTGCTCGGAAAAGTGAACACGCAATCGCTACGTTCGCATCCATTTTTCCCACAATGCCTTTCGATATTGTTTTCCAGTCTTGAGAATTTTTAAACACGGTTTCAGTTTACGCCAACTTTTTTTCAATTTTAGAAACAGGATTACGTACTTACGGACCGCCGTAGGTCTGGGCCGTGCTTCTAGAGCTATCCAAATGGCGTCCAATTTGATGTGAAGAAAATACAATGCTAACGGACTCTAAAACCAAGTTGATACTTTTAAAGTTGTCAAATCAAGTTAAAAATACTGCGAAAACAGATATCAGAAAATGTAAAAAGGTACTGGTAAGTGACAGACTACCAGAACCGAGTGCTCATTCTGTTTCGAAGCGATTAGGCCCCAGATTGAGCATTTAAGGGGGATTTTCTTCCACAACGTTTAATTTTGAAGAAGATAACTTTGTACATGACTTCTAGAGCATCAAAACATATACCCAAAAATATTACGCCCCCCTGGGCCTCCTTTGAAATTCTAAAATGGCCGCCAAATCACCAATTTTTTGGACATATCTTTAATTCTACCAGCAACTAAAACAAATTTTGAGGTGTCTAAACCTCTCTTTTGATACCCATGAACCCTTGTTGATCCATATTTTAGTTGGAGGCTGCCATATTGAATTTCAAGATGGCCCCCCCTGAATTTTCAAAATTGCTGTCAAATTTTTCCATTTTAGCATATTTCCAGTTCTCTAGCAGTTCTGATTAAAGTTCAGGTGTCTATATCTTGTTTTTCATACCCAGGAACTTCAGTGATAAAGTTGTTTTCAGGTAAAAAACAGGGGGGCCGGCCAGGATAGAGTCGTCTTTGCCGTTTCCCCTAGGTTTAGCACGGAAACGAAAAAATTGACTCAATATTCTAAAGTCGAAAATATGTTTAATAGCAATAGTTCCACCTCAACATCCGTTTGGAGTTGAAGAAATCAACTCCAGTGTTAAGCATTTTTTTGTAGGAATAACGGTACAAACGGGATCCATTTTGAACGAGGCTCGTTTGACCTCATGTTCAATCGCAGGGTTAACGATATTTATAGCTGGGACCATGTGTACAAGGCCCCGTACCGAGCCCCTGCGGTACCCGCTAGCCTATGCTCCACCGTGGAATGATTCGCTGACCTGCATGTAGCAATACTCTCATGCCCGGTCTTTAAAAACGATTTTTTGATGTAGTTTTGCAGCATCAAATTATGCACCGCCGACTAAAGCAAAGCAATTTAGATCGCTCGCGGCTCCGATGGGAACTCCACTCGCCACTCATGATCCTTTTTATTTATATTAACACTTGAACTCAGTGACTTCAAATTCCGGTTCACTTGTTCAGGCTGTCCAATGACTCGTCGGCAGTTTTGCGTATGAATTGAAGCTTGGCCGCCACCGCCTGGGTTAAAATAGACCCTAAAATTATTATTACCGCCCCCGACATTGTGGCTTGTCTCACATTGAATTCCAAATGGCCGCCCAAAATTAATCGTGTTTTTTTTAGCCATAAGTCTTTTTCCAGCACCTAGAGGCAAGATTCAAGTGTCTAGACCTATGTTTTTGCTACCAAGGAACCCTTTGGGGGTCTTATCAATTTCAAGCCAATGGTTCCATTTATTGAATTTTTAAGATGGCCGACATAATTGGCCAATTCGGTGAAGTCAAGACGTCAACGTCGCAAAAGCCCTGAAAATTTTCACGGATTCTCTTGCGTGATATGTTGAGATACCTCGCCCCTAAGGGAAAGAACTTTTCGGAGGTCAATGGGGAAAGCTCCGTGGTAAATGAAGGAGGTTTAAGGGCAAAGACAAAGGTCGGGGTCAATCCAAGGGTTGTGGTGGTCTATGGACCCGGACTATGATACCTGCCGGACTTTGAATACTTTCACACCGGTCGCCTATGACTACCCAGGACAGCCCTCTTGCTACCTGTGGGTGGGCGGTCATCTGATGGAATTTGCAGGGGCATGGCAGGCAGTGACCGCAGACCTTTGGCTTCTGCACGTGGTAGCCCGCAAAGATACTGTATCAAGAGTTCACGGCCTGTCTACCTCCATTCCGAGGGGTGAGGTTTATCTACCTTAAGTTCCAAGAGACACTACCAAGTGGGACAAGCTCCGGCGGGAAAATACCGCTAGCTTTGTTGGCTTAACGTGCCGTGATATGCCTGTCGATTGCAATTCGGGAGGTCTTCTATACTCCACATTTTTTTAACTACAAAAAATATCGGGGCAGTGGATGCCTGAAAGCTTTAAACAGGTTTATCTGACCCCACATGCACTTCCATATGGAGACCATGGACACAGTACCCGGATGGTCTCCCATGCAACATTGCCATCAAACAATGCACTCGAGCTGTGGGCTATCAC
This sequence comes from Ophioderma brevispina, assembly GCA_023653785.1. Classification (NCBI taxonomy): domain Eukaryota; kingdom Metazoa; phylum Echinodermata; class Ophiuroidea; order Amphilepidida; family Ophiodermatidae; genus Ophioderma; species Ophioderma brevispina. The sequence continues at coordinate 152,010 of JAMKCH010075542.1, forward strand.
TTAAGCACTGCGTCACTCTAACCAGAGGAAAAGTAATCTTGGTCCAATGCGACAACATGACGGTAATGACATACATCAACAAGTAGGGAGGACAAAAAGCCCCCAGTCTCTGCAAGGAGACTCTTAGAGTGGTGCAGTCAATGGAGCATTGCTCTGATAGCGTCCCATGTAATGGGGTGGAGAAAATCCTAGTGGACACCTTCTCCCGGAAGGGCACAAAGTACCAGGCGTCAACGGAGATAAAGGCGTCGTCAGTGGAATGGCACCTCCTTCCAGCAGTTTGCTGGTCATTTTGTAGAGGCTACAGCGTCTCCATGTGGACCTACTTGCCTCCGCTGTGAATCACCAGCTTCCGACGTACTCGTGGAGTCAAGATCCCCCCGTTGCGATGATACCAAGATCGACTGTGGTTCCCACGGCTTCTAGAGCTGTTAGTCAGGGACCAT
>JAMKCH010075543.1:0-22495 GCA_023653785.1 Ophioderma brevispina
ATCGGACAAACACTTCTGCTTTAGAAACTTGGATTAGGCGAATTAATGAAGTGCGCCACTAATTAATGACGTCACTGACCGGCGGTGACCGTTCGGTGAACCAGAAGTTTGCTTGATGACTCATCTGGAGCACAGAATTTTTTTATGAAGAATCCACAAGGTCAAATGTTGTAAACCCATGCGCGTTCGATTAAAAAATTGTTTCCCATCATGTACCTTACTGATCCCGCAAAAAACAACGAAAACGGCCACTCCGTTGGCATTTTTGGTGAAAAATTCTACTATGCTTTCCCCCATAGAATTTATGATTTTGACGAATCCTTAAAAAAACCTGATTCGGGGATCTCTTGTAATTAAATTTTCGAATTAGGTACGAAATGACATAATAGATCGTTAAACCTACAGCACTGTACTACGGGATGCAGTCATTGCATTTTAGGTCGTGTTTTTGTTTAAAGGTCGGATGCAATATTCTTCTGTGTTTTCCGAGGAAAATTTCAGAAAATTGTATTTTTCCGCCCGTCGTAACCGGCCCACGTGACCATCATTGCGCAGTAGCATGTTTGAAAATAACTGTTTTGAGATAATATCATATTTCTCTATATTGGTTTACAAGAAATAAAATGTACTCATAGTTTCCCTAATTATTTATTATGATGTTTCTGGTAGACTTGTATGGAATTAACTTTTGAAATGCGTATATATTTGGCATGTGATATGCCCTAAATAATCCCCACCTCGAGACCTCATAACCTACATTCGAAATCATGACCGCATACCCCGGGTGGCCCCGGGGATGTGTTGCCAGCTTGCGGCGTCACTACTGAAACATTGGAACAAGGCCAAGTGGCTGAATGACTTGGGGACAACACCTACGCAATACGAATATTATTCCTAACTTACCTAATCGTTAAGGTTGATTTACAGCTCCATAACCGCAGTGGCACCTCCTTTATGAATGATTCCTTACTGCAAAGGGAAGAAATCGGCGAAATTTTAAATTCGACCTTGTCATTTTCTCCAATGGTTAAAAACAAAAATGGGCGGCGAAACCAGGTGGTCTTACTGTCACGACTAAAGCACGTGTTCATACAGGTGACGTTCAGTGACGTGTTTGTTTTCGCGTTTCGAACCGGCAATAGGACCGTGATTATTTAAATAATGAACATCGCCTTCTGGCAGAGGGTTTCGTTTCTGATCCGTGACCTCCATCGCCAACCCAAAATACAGCGCGCCCCCTAGATCAAATAACTCTGGAGGACATATGGTTTTTCCAGAAGTTTATGCCATTTTCAACATGCAACTAATTAAAAACGAAAGATAATGGGACAAAATGAATAGTTAGAAGTCTACTCTCACCCTTGCCTGCAGTTTTGAAATTGTAAAAGGGTCTTTTATAGAGAATTTTCAGTAGACATAATTTTGACCCATTGTTACAATATGCTTATGGCCTTCACACAGTGTGTGGCGTATTCGGATGCACCTCAGCTAATTACGGTACACGGATTCTCATCACTTTTTCTCTAGTATAATTATCTTACGGCCATGTAGTCTGTTGGAAACCAGCTAGCTTGGCCCAGCTTGGGTTGACTAAATAGGATAAGGGGGGAGGTTTTGGCATAGTATATACCGTCTGCATACTACCACAATACGTAGGCACGTGATTCTAATTTGAGGGCAATAACTTTAGGGCTAACTTATTTTTTAATTACGTATTTCTTGGCCTGCACCCCCTGATGTATTTTTATTTTTTTTCAAAGCTGTCTATTTTAAGATGGCGGTGAATCCTGGCAGCGGCAATATGCAATGTTATGATCAAAAATTCCAATTCCACCCTTTACCCGTTATTTCGTCATGCAGCCTCAATGGTTTTTGTTTCTTTGACATTCGCACATTTTCTGTAAGATATATTCACGCGAAAAGGTATTTTGTACTTCAGATTTGCCGGTGTTTGCCGGTGATCGCCGACGCAGAAAAAAAGAAGAAAGAAGAGAAAAATAACGCGGCATCTAAAAATAGAATTCACTCAAGCAGGACCGCCCCCAAACCCCCCCCCAAACACACCCACCCCACACCCCCCCCCCAACACCCACACCACCACACACCCCCCCCCCACCCCCGGGTCGGATGAACAGAAGTTTGCTTGATGACTCATCAATCATGCGCACAGAAGTTTTTATGAAGATCCACAAGGTCAATGTTGTACCATGACGCAGTTCGATTAATAAAATTTCCATCATGATACCTTACTGCTCCGCGCAAAACAAACGAAAACTGCCACTCCGTTGCATTTTGGTGAAAAATATATGCTTTCCCATAGAATTTATGAATGTTGACATCTAAAACCGATACGGGGATCTCTGGCTAATTAAATTTTCGAATTAGGTGCGAAATGACACCGCTAATTAGATCGATAAACTACAGCACATGTAACTACGTGATAGCAGTCATTGCAATTTAGGTCGGCGTTTGTGTTTTAGAGGTCGGATGCAATAGTCACCTGTGTTTTCCGAGAAAAATTTCAGATTGATTTTCCCCGTCGTACCCGCCCACGTGACCATCATTCCCGCCCAGTAGAATGTTTGAAAATACGGTTTGAAATAATTATAATATTCATAGATTGGTTACAAGAAATAAAAATGTACTCATAGGTTCCCTAATATTTTTTTTTATTATGAGTGTTTCATGGTGAACTTGTTTGGAATTACTTTGAAATGCGTAATTATATTGCCATGTGACATGCCCTAAATAATCCCACCTCGAGTCCTATAACATACATTCCGAATCGTGACCGCATACCATGGGTGGCCCCTGGATTGTTGCCAGCTTACGGCGTCACCACTGAAAAAACCTTTGGAAAACAAGGCAGTGGCCTGATTGAATTGGGGAAACACGATACAATAGATAGTATTCCTAACTTACCTCATCGTTAAGTTGATTACAGCTACATAACCGCAGTGGCACCTCCATTTTGAATGAATCTTACTGCCAAAGAAGAAATCGGCGAATTTTAATTCGACTCTGTCATTTCTCCAATGCCGTAAAAAACAAAAAAATGGCGGCGAAACCAGGTGGTCTCCTGTCACGAGGTCTAAAGCCCACGTGTTCATACATGGGACGTTCAGTGACCGTGTTTGTATCGCGTGTCCAACCGGCAATAGACCGTGATGATGTGTAAATAATCGAACTTCGCCTTCTGGCAGCTAGGGATTCCTTTCTGATCCGTGACCTCCTTCGCCACCCCAAAATAACAGCGCGCCCTAGCTAGATCAAATAACTCTGAAGGACATATGGATTCCAGAAGTTATCCATTTTCAAACATGACAACTAATTTAAAAACGAAACGAAATGGGACAAAATGAATAGTTAGAAGTCTACTCTCACCATTGCAGGCAGTTTTGAAATTGTAAGGTCTTTATATAGAATTTCAGTAGACATAATTTGGACCCATTGTTACAATATGCTTATGGCCTTTCAAACCTGTGTGTGCGTATTCGGATGCAACCTCTAGCTAATAGTAACAAGATCTCATCACTTTTTCTCTAATATAATTATCTTACGACCATGTAAGTCTGGTGGAAACCAGCTAGCTTGGCCAGATTGGGTTGACGAAATAGGAATAAGGTTTTGATAGTATTATAACGTACGCATACTACCAAAATACGTAGGCACGGGATTCTAATTGAGGCAATAACTTAGGCCGCTACTTGATTTTTTAATTGTATTTCTTGCATGCACACCCTGCCATGTATTTTATTTTTCAAGCTGTCATTTTAAGATGGCGCGGTGAATCCCTGACAGCGGCAAATAGTGCAAGGTTAGGATCAAATTCCACCCTTTACCGTTAATTTCGTCATGCGACCCTCCAATGGTTTTGATTTTCTTTGACATGCTACATTTCTGTAAGATATATTTTCACGCGAAAAGAGTATTTTGTACTTCAGATTTAGGCGCCTGTTTGCCCCCCCCCCCGCGCCCTGACCCCCCCCATCGCCGACGCTACCGGGCATCTAAAATAGAATTCACTCAAGCATCAGCACGCATGCGCATAAATTAAGCAGGAAGCAACGGAGCGGTTTTGTTTGTGCAATGAGTCCAACATAGTCCAAAACCAGGGAAATTAATAATGAAAATTAGAGCAGAATTTGTACCATGCTGCCATGTTGGATCATGCATCCAAAACAAAAAGACAAACAGAAAAAACAGGAAAAACCTATGAGTCAAAAAAAGCATGAGTCAACTCAGTCAAGTGACACTCAACAATGTTTCTGTAGTAGCATATGTTTTGTAAAAATGAACATTTGACCCTCGACCCAGAGGACTTTGATCAAAATTTAAGTAATTTTGCTACAGGATGTCAAACTACACACATACTGATAGCACATGATCATACTAGTAATTGTAGGAGTAGTGGTTTGAAGTGTAACATAATTTGAAGTATTTTTACCTTTGACCTCTTATAACCATGGGTCAAGTGTGGGGTCATGATGACTTTAATACCTCTCATCAAGCTCTACAGGATGGGTTAAAAGATTTCATTGACCCTGGTTTATAATTTCCACACAGTAAAGGCATTTGACCTTAGCTGACCCTGATGACCTTTGACAATAAAATTTGATTAATCAACGTTTGTACCGGATGTCAACCTACACCACATACATGAGTCATGCAATCTGTAGGAGTAGTGATGTGAGTGTAACATAATTTGAAGTATTTTGACCTTTGACCTCACACTATGGTTCAAGTGATCAGGTCATGATTGGTTTTTATTGAACTCTCATCAAAGTCTGCAGGATAGGCATAAACAGATTTTCTATTGACTTGTTTTAAATTTCTACACACAGCAAAGGAGTTTGACCTTAGCAGACCCCAGATGACCTTTGCTCAAAAATTAACTTTGTAGGGGAGGTCAAGCTACACCACATAAATGAGTCCATGATCATAAAGTATTATGTAATCTGTAGGAGTAGTGATTTAAGTGTAAAATAGTTTGAAGTATTTTGACTTGACCCCTAAACCATGGGTCCAATGAGATGGGGTCATGATTGATTTTATAACTGACCTCTCATCAAGTACTACATTATGGGCTAAAAAGCTTTTATATGCCATTGTTTTACAATTTATGCACAGGAAAGGAATTTGACCTTAGATTAGGAGTGGGCTATACAGGGGTTGAAAACTCATTTTGTCATTTATTTTTGCAATGTTTTTTTTTTGTTGTATTCCTTGACTCCTATCTCAACATGAATGGACAAAATTTTTCGCCTGGGGTCTGTCTAAGAAAAAAGTGCGATGGGCCAAAATCCAAAATGCGCATTTTTTAAAAAAATCACATTTCAGCCATAAACTTTGTCATTTTGTGGTTGTTTTACTTGTTTGTGGTCTCCACCCCTGTTTTGGAGTCAAGCGAATCTGTTAAGCATATTAAAAAAGCTAAAAAGCCATCAGGTGTAGATTGAGCACCTGTTTTGACAACACTACTGCACCCATTTTACCTTAATTCTAGCCAAATTGGAAAGATGTCGCTCAATTTTTAGCAGCCTTAAGACAAAATGTGACTTTCTAACAGAGAAGTTACCAGCGTTCTGACACGGACTGGCCCACGATTATTGACTCTCAGTGGCGTAACCAGCTGGGGGGCCACAAGACCCAAACAGGGAACCCCCAAACAGAACCCACCCCCCCCCCCCCCCCCCACCCATTGTCCACCTTCAGCCCCTAATGAACGACTTTTGTACATTGTCTATGAGAAGGATAATTTGCCCCCCCTCAAAAAAAGCCTTGGCCACCCCTTAAGCCCCCATTTTTCAAGGTCTGGTTACGCCACTGGTTGCTCTGTTGCCACGCTCCATGTAGTGTCCTGAATCCAGATTCGATCTACGAGAACCGGCCCCCCGCATCAGGTGGTCCAATTGGAAAGTTCTATCCCCATTGTCATTCAAGTCGAACCCACTGTACCATCTTTTGGTGCCTACTTTTTCCTCCCTGTATAACTCTTCTCATATAACAGCAATGGTTGGTTAGGTTGGAACATAGGTTCTTGAGAGGGACATTCCAGTCTCTGCTTCTTGGGAACCCTTCAATGTTCAGTATTTCACCCCCCCCTCCATTCTCAGCATGCAAGACCAATGCTGACTTCCTCGACCTTGACTATCATCCCCATTCTTTTCCAGAAATTTTTGACTTGTGCGGTCCCTGCAGACATTGAATCACGTTGATAATAGGGTGAGCTGTGATTCAACGAGTATCAAGAGACGCAGTTAAATTCAGATAAGTTGTTGCACCTTGTAGAGGTACCTGCAGACATCTGCATCCATGTTGATAATAGGGGGTGAGCTGTATTCAAAGATGTACCTAGAGGCACGTTGAAAAAAATTATCTATATTTCAGGAATGATGCGTGTATGAAGAGACCACGTATGATTATAGAATATAGGCCTATTGAAAGGGTTATGAGGTGAAACAACGGACTGACAGAGATCTGTGTTTTTTTGTAGAAGCCTTTTGAGTGCAAAGCTGCAAAACAAGAGGAGGATTAGAAAAGGTAGTGAAGTATTAGCACTAGTGTTGGAAATGTTTAAGCAGGCTATAAACTATGAAGTTTGGAAAGCGGCGCCATAAGCAGCAATTTGCTGATTTGAACCAATCAAAAATCCTCAAATTTGTTATTTTGCAGTATGCATGGATGCCTACTAACATAACCATGCATTAAAGAAACACCCCACCCCCCCCCCCCCAAAACAAAAACAAAAAAAAAAACACCCCCCCCCCCCCCCAACCCACAAAAACACAAAAACATGACCAAGCAGTGCCTGTACCTGATACATGAAAGTCTTTTATGTGGTGCTTATGAAAATTCTGACTTGAGATAAAAAAAAGTCTTTCCCTGTGGAATACCAGATTTATGAGCTGTAATAGTGTGCCACACTATTACCTGTACAGTTTGACTTCAAAACACAACATGATCTTTGATTTATACTCAAACCACAATCAGCTGTTAGTGCTAGAATTTAATTGAAACATGACTTTTACAAGTGGGAGACGGTAATGACAAAATTGTTCAAATACTTCATTCGTGTCACTATTGGTGTTTTAGTTTCTGCATTAAAGTAGTTATATGGAATTTTGCATACTATTAGCTAAATAAAATCTAATTTTGGCTACTTCTCTGAGCCAAACATTAAAAAATCACTACATATCCCTTTAAGAAAATGACTTCATTTTTGTGCCAACAAAAAAACACAATCAGTACATCATTGGATTACAATTAATACACAATGCCAATAAAGCATGACTAACCATGGGTGGTTGCACGAGGCCGTGTTGTTGTTTTTTTTTTTTTCCGTGCAATATAAACAGATGAAGCAAGTTGTTTGTATAGTGATCGACTCGCCCAGTCAGTAGTCATGTCCAAGCTTTTCTCTATTTTTTCAGGAGGGGATTTTGGGGATTCTGTTGATGGAGGGGATGACAAGCAAGATTCCAAAATATAAAACTTTGTGTAATAATGAGTGGAAAACATTTCAATATCAAAGCAGGGCCCAATTTTATGATCCACAGTCTAGTTCTCCAGGACTTGCGGCTAAAAGTTCAGATTTTATATCATGTAATGCTAATCCTTACTGTGTGCCAAATTACTCTGGAGAAATTATGGATTTTCTGTCGCGGGAAACAGAAATTGGCACACAGTGGCCTATGGGGCCATCGTGATATAAGCCTTGGCTCATAACATATCATAATGCCTCCGAACGTCCTCACAGAAAGTGTGAGAAATAATATTTCTCATGGATATCTAGTGAACCATAACAAAAACTAGAATTTCGCGGTTGCGGCTTTTGCGCTCACTATATTCAAAGAATTAGCTATGCGGCTGCTCCATGACATTAACCTTGGACATGACATTTTTTTGTTTTTCTGACCTCAACATAGGAGGGATCCCATGGTGCCACCTTTGACACACACGTTTTTTGGTTCCAATTGACTTCATATTAATGTCAATTGAGGCAATTACAAAAAAAAACTTAACAATTTAGTAACACGCCACACACATATCATACACAACGCACAATGGATGCCTTAGTGTCCTGCCAGCTAGAGCTGGAGGCCACAAAAATAAGCTCCTAACCTTGTTGACAAGCTATTTTGAAACAATACATTGCCCTACATGTAGAGTGTCTACATGTGCGGAAAATAAAACTTTGACACTCGCGGCACAGTCATTCTTATCTTGTGACACTCTTGACACGGCTGTTCTTATCTGGTGACATTTTGACCACTTGCTTCTTCTCAGTGACAGATTTATAAATTTGCGACACCACATAGCTATTTTGGTAACCCATGTAGACCCCTATGATAGGATATGGACACATGCAGTGCAGTTGGATCAGTATTCACGTCAAAAAGCTTTAATAAGGATACTTGTGGGTTCATGCCCACTGACGCCAATATTTGTGCCACTTGGACAAAGCACTTTACCTCATTTGCGTATCCCATCCAGGAGTATAAATAGGTGCTGGCATATTAGCTGAGTTTGACCCCATGACACATTGTAGGATTTACTATTTTAGAAAATTCTAAACATGCGGTATTAACAGAGATTTGAGCAATTGATAAGAGTAAGGGCAAGAGCTATTCTGCCAAAATACAGAAAAATCATGAAATCTTTCCCCCATGGTCACCCCCCCCCCCCCCCCCCCCCCCCCCCCTTTTTCTTTTCTCCATTTCTCAACGCTCTTATACTAGAATTTTCATCAAACTCCCTTCTATCTTTCTCACTCTCTTCCAATTCCCAACTTTCCTCTCCCTCCCCACTTTAACACCTTCTTCCCTCACCTCAACATCCTCTCCCTGCCACATTTTACCCACACTCCCGTCTCACCCTTTTCTTACTGCTAGAGCTCTATTCTTCTTCTCCCTTCCTCTCGTTTTTTTTCCCCCCCCCCCCCCCTGGGTTGGCCCCCCCCCCCCTGTGTGTTATTCTGAGGAAATACTAGTTACCCAGGAAATACTATAGGAGGTAATTGGAAAACCTCATGGGGGTTAACCTCAAATAACTATATTTTAGGCCTACAGTTACAAATGTAATAAATTGGAGGTTTGAAGGGTTTATAATTAAAATTAATTTTTACTCCACTAATTGATTATAATCCACAAGTATAGCAGGGTCATCAATGCTACCAATTCAACAAATCGAGTACACCATCACTCATGGAGGTCTGTCTTTTTTGGTGACTGACAAATATTAACGAGAAACTGAATTCTGAAATTGGCCTGCTACCTCTTTGTTTTCACGCTACAGCCCAATTTGAAATTTGCTGGGGGTCACATCAAAAACAGCTACCACGCGTGTGAAATTCAATTTCAGAGGGCCATAAGCTCAAAGACGACACCCTCAGATCCTTCAAACTTGGAATTATGGATAACCTTTTGCGGCAGATTGAAAAATGTGAACAGAAAAAATGCAGCTTTCCCCAATTTAAAATAACAGGCGGTCAAAAAACCACTTGCGACCATACTTTGGGGACCATAAGCGCCAAAAAGTAATGTGAGATAACTCCAATTGACATGGAGATACTACCCTTGTGTACAATCTTATACTTATCTCAGGCTTGTGGCGCGAAGAGATACAAAATGTTGCAAAAATAAAACATTCCAATTTGACCTTGACTTCCCCCCCCCAAAAAAAAAACAATGTCAGACATCCGGCACCAAATTCTGCTTTGAAATAGGTTGTGAGGGGCGTCCTTGCCCCTTATGTTATATTGGAAAAGTTTCAGTGTGGGAGCTAAATGTCTTCTCCCCCCCTAAATAAGTAACTGGTCTTAAAAAGCCCTACTTCATGTAATCAGTTTTGAAAGAATTCAATTGAAATACACAAAACATGAATTTGCAAACGGGTATTAACTTGCACACAGTTCACTGCTTACTATATACAATATGTATACTATATGTAATTCAATTAGAATAATTAAAGTATTCTAAATTCCTTACCAAACAAGACATCAAGCTGAAAAGTTGCGTCCACACCCATAGATCAGTGCTAACAAGGTGATAATTTGATTTCAATTTCATTGTTAGAGTTCTACAGGTCAAACTTGATTCAGTCTTAAAACTACACTGAATACCCAGGTGGCAAAGTTCAGAATTCTGTGAACATTTCAATGGCGCTTTGTTGATATTAGTTGAAGTTTAGATTCTTTGAAGCATGTTAACCTATATATGGCAGTTGACGACCACCATTGAAACTTTGCCACACAACTTAACCCCCAGGGGCCCCTCTAACCATATTTCAAGCAAGAATTTGGCTGCAGAATGTCTGACATTGATTTTTACGGGGGGAGGGTGTCAAGGTCAAGGTTAATTTGGACTTTTTGCTTTTTGCGACAGCTAATCTCTTCCAATAAAGTTGATATAAGTATAAGCTTGTACATGAGTAGCTACTCAAGATAGCTTTCACCAGCCCCAAATTTATACAATTTTACTTTTTGACTACGGCCCCCAAATTATGGTCCGAGTGGCTTTTGAGCCACTTTTGACCCCCTGTAACTCTAAATTGGAGCAAGGTGCACTTTTTCTGATCACATATTTGCATCTGCCACAAAAGGTAAGCCTGAAGGCAGAGCGGGTATAGTTCTTACTTATGGCAATCGGATATGGATTTTCACACTGGTACCAGTTTTTGAGGGGACCCCCCCTCTCAAATTTAAAATTGCCTGTATAATTGAGAAGGACAAGAGGTGCAGAGCCAAATTTCAGGATTTAGTTTACTCATGAATATCTTTCAAAACACCAAAAAAGAAAGGAAATCCATGAGGGTGATGTGTATTCAATTTGTTTGAATAGTGGCATGGAGGAAGACCGCCTTAGTTAATCAGATGAGGTTAGCATTTAATTTAACCTGGGGGAGTGGTCTTAAATTTTGCGGAAAAAAAAAATCATTTGGCTGTATTACTATTGTTGCAGAGAAATGGATTCACAATCCTTAAATGAAGTGTGCCCCCCAGAATATACAGATCAGGAAAGACTTAAGGCTCCAATAGCCTAAGTTAGGGATAAAATGAAAAAAAAAACAACTAACTCACTGGCGTTATTTTAATGTATGAAAGTGTGTATATGTGGTTAATTACATGTTAGAAATAATTTTGAAAATGCACTTTTCTGTTATTCCCCCAGTATTTCCATTTTTGCCAAAACAAAATACTGCGGATTTACCGCCTGTATTCCCAGGTGTGCGAATGTAAACAGAATAACCCTCATACCCCAGCAACAGTGATTATATGATGAAGCTCTGACGTCTACAATTACCCCAAAATAGTTGGAACCACCCCCCCCCCTGCATTTTGGGGTAGGTATGCGCCCCCAGATTTCAAAAAATTGGAGAGACTCCGGTGCTGATTTGAGGCCAATAAAGGGAGCTTCCGGATCTAGGTTTTCAGAAAAACTATGTCTGCAATTTCCTCAATTTCCAGCTACTTTTTTGAGGTGTTTCAAAGAAAATTCGGCTAGAATATGGCTTTGGATATGTAAAGTAGAGGTCTCTGGAACTGAAATGGTTACGTCCTAACAATGGGGTCACTGGAACTGAAAAAAGTGCCTGAAGATGAGCGGTATTATAGGCAGCACATACCATACGACTCCCATGTATGTGAAGAACCCCCCCCCCCCCCCACGGCAATAGATTTCTACATTTGTTTGCTACAGAAATAACTTAAAATGCAAACAAAAGGCGTGATGTGTACTTATGTTTATATGGTCAATAGTAAACATGCGCTGAATTTCGTATTTGCTCATTGTAGAGGAATTAGAACAAATTTTTGTACCAAAGAAACAGTTCTCCGCTTAATTTTTCAGATGGGGATATTTTTGATAGAAAGCTTTACACCAGTGCAAAAAATCAGAATTTCCAACAGTAGAACCACCCATATTCGAATCTCTCATTGCACTTAAATATTGTATAAAACACTGAATCACATGCCGGTCTAATTCTTGAAATTTGGTGCCCCCGTCAGCTAGAATGTAGCGTTGACCAAATTTTTAATTGATCAATGACAGTGAAAGCTGGAACAAAGGGTGTGCTTCTCGATCTCAAGTGTATGTTTGTCTCATCTGAAAATGGATTGACCCAGGTAGGATTAAAATGGGATTCGCCGCCCACCTGTAGTTCATGTTATTCATTTCCTGGGACTATAATGCCGTATGTATCTAATTAAAGGAACACACTCATGAAAAAAATCTTGCACTGTGGTTACAACTGGAAAGAGGGATGAATTTAGTATTCTGCCCCAACCATCCTTAACATGAGTTTATTCCATTGGGCTGCCAAATTCATGCGGTAGTGGCACCATACAAAATTCTTCTGGAAAAACATATCAAGCATATATAAGGATTACCGACGGAGTATACTCCCACACCCACCCCCTTCATGCAGGCACTCCAATTGTTTTATTTTTGTTTTTCAGCGTAGGGATGTGCAGCCTAAACTTTAGACCTTAGTCTTAGGATCTGATGGAAAAGTGTGAAATGGGGCCCTCGCAAGACATGCCATATTTTTAAGGCACTGATCCATGTAGGCCTACCCCAATATACCAAAACCAAGGGTGCCCAGAAACCAACTGGGGGAACTGAATGGCCCGAAATGCCCAAAATAGCTGGGTTTTCACTGAAAACCCAGGGAATTTGAGTCCCTAAGGCCACCCCCCTCGGCTACAGCCTGACACACATCATTTGACACTCTCCCATAGTTTTTTATAATTTTATTTATTATCATCTATAACCAAAATTACATTTGAATGCGAGTCCCTCCTTTAAACTTACATTCCATATTTACCAAAACAAATTTCAGTGTGGTATGTTGTGGTATGTTAAAGCTTTAAGGGTAAGGGCAACACATACCCGTACCTCCTACATGTGTTCAATAAACACAAAAAAAATCTAAACCAGATATCTAAAATATCGCACTGCAACTTGAGAAAAGACCATGTACTCCTACAACACCAAGACAGAAACATGTGATGGTGCCATGGTGGGTGTGTGTGTGGGGAGGGGGCAATACCCCCGGGGGGGGGGGGCACTTTTCAACTTTTTGTCAGGTTGGGATGTGCGGCACTGATTTCCGAACTTGGGGCTTGGGAACGGATTTGTCTCCGAACAGTAGGGGCTTGGGAACGAAATTTGGGAAATTTGCAGGCTTGGGAGCTGAAATGGGCTGAAATTAAGCTTCTGGTGGCCAAATTTCGGGAAAGGGGACCTTAAGAAAACTTGAATTATGTTCAACTGGGAGGTCTTGGGAATGGCTGGAGAGACGCAAAAAGGGGGTCTTAAGGGCAGCACATTACCCGTACCTCTTTCCAATGCGTGCCCCCCCCCCCCCGAAATACCCCCACCAGAAATGATTAAGAATTTTGGCAAATATCAATGTTAGGATAAAAATCACCAAATTTCAGTGATTTGGGGCAAAAATTTTATTTAACATCTCAAAATTGGTTGTTTACCTAAAACATTCACTTTCCCCTGCAAAAATTTCAACTTTGTCCCCTCCAACAAAAGTCTGGCACCCCACCACTGCATGTGATCATACAGATACTTGTATAACTTTATAATGAGGTGATCAGAATTCAAATGGTGTGCATGTCCATTTGGTTGGTTTCCAGACTGCCTACCTACTGGCTCCATGCCTTTTGTTGGTGGTAAGTGCACATTACAAATCCCACATGAATTTAAAAGTGAGTTACCCAATCATGGTTTGATTTTTTATGTTTTTCCCTCCCATGGCAGCAAAAAAAAAAACCAAGGCATCAGTTACAAACTCCAAAGAAAGTAGTGTTAATTAATGTGGTCCCCAAACACATTTTGAGAATATTTCTTCATTACATTAAAAAGGAACACTTCCTGAGGCCTTAAAATTTCACTGATGCAATGAGTGAAAAATATGAACTTCTGATACAAAAAAACTCAATTTTTATGGAAAAGTGGTGGGAGGGGATTGTCGAATGGGTCACCCACCTTTAACCACTTGTGTAAATGTGCACACTGCATTCAGTTGGTATCTGCTGGCAGCCTCAAGGACTCAAACATAGGAAACTTTGATAATTCTGACATTAACATGGGTTTCCAATCACTCAACAATTGAAGCCACAATGCAATTGCTATGGATGCGAGAGCATTAAAAAAAACACACTTGACAGTGCAAATACCAGGACCATGCTTAAAGACAAGTGGATTGGTATCCCTCAGTCAGTTAAAAAGTACCAATAGGAAATAGATAATAAAACCTTAACACTAGTGGGGGTCCCATGGTACCCAAGATTTGTTTTTCGGTGATTTCTCAGTCATGAATTTTTTTTTTTTTTTGTGTACAACTTCTTTGACCGTTAATGAGATAATTAGCTGGGTCCCTAGGAACCCCTCCCTGAGGCACCCACGGGAGTGTGATTTTAAAAAATAAATTAGAGGCTTCGGGACGAGGCTATTTAGCGATTGGGCCATGGTACTTGAAAGCTCACTATAGTAGAGGTGGGCTATATACAGGGGGAGGAAAAATGATATTTCAGAAAACATTTTGTCCTAACGTTATTTGATGCAGCTTTATCCTCTGAGATTTTGACACCAAAATTGTCAAAATCGGTAAAAATGAGAAGGTGCTGCCCAAAAAAAACATTGATTAAGGTGGGGGGGGGGGTCTGAAAATGATTAAATTTGTCAATTACTGTAATTATATATGACATTTTACCATTTTGATAACTAAACATAATTTGAGGTCAAAGAATCCATTGGTAAATGTTCCAGCAGTGTCAGAGCTACCGCATTCGTCAAAAATGGCCATTTTTGGTTAAATTCAGCTATGAGGGCACTTTTTTGCCTTCAAAAGGTACATGCGCTTTCTTATTGCGCATTGTAAAACTATCCTAAAGGTAATAATTGATGTAACTTACATCCAGAATGTGAGCTCTTTAAACTGAACGGTTTCGCGTGGCAAGCCAGATGATTGGAAAACATCAGTACGCAATTTTGTGCCTTAGTTGTGTGTAGGTCAACAAACTTTTGCACCCTATGTTTCAATAGAGAAATTGCCAAATTATAAAACTTGGCACTGTGAACAATGAAAGAGAACTCTCGTGCTTAAAATTCAGAATTACTTTAATATGGCTTATGCTTCAATTCAACACAGAAAAATATCTCAAAATGGGTAAGGTTAGGGCGTAGTGGCAAGCGCCCTCGTGGCTAATTTAATCCAGTGGCTAATTTTATGAAAACGAATAAAATCGAAAACTGACGAAATTCATCAAAATGGATTCCTTACCTCAAAAACATAAAAAAAATATTCCTAACAATTGCCTAAAATGTGGGATGTATTCAGTACTGATACATTTCATTTTCAGAACCCCCCCCTCAAATTCGGATTTTTGGGTGGCACTTCCTCATTTTGTGGCCGATCTTGAAAATTTGGTTGTCAAATGCTCAGGGGATCAAGCTGCAGTCAAAGGAGAGTTAGGACCCCAAAAATGATCTTAAACATCATCTTATAGCACACCCCTACTATAGTCATTTTTTCCAAATTCAAAATGCCAATTTGTCTCTAAAATTGCTAGCGTTAGGTCATATCAACACCTTATTACTATTTTTTCTTTGTGAAAACCAGACACTTAAGCATTGTAAAGCAGTCTTGAAGATACATTTACGACCGTTTCGGACCATAAAAAGTCGGATCCATACTGTATTAGAAAACAAAGCATAAAAATCATAAATTGGACAAATATGGTGTGGTTACGCTAAGCCACTTGGAGGGGACCTTGGGTCTCTTACTACAAATTTCCATTACAACAGTGCAACAACAGGATTTGATGAAAAATAGGGGTGAGACATTTGACTACATCAAATCGTGATGTGGCTTTAAAGGCAGCCCAGCTCGGACATTTGAATCATTTTTTCTGGTCTGTTCCACAATGTTTCCAAAAACAGTAAGAAAACAATTTAGCACAAGATCGAGAGCTGTTATTACATACCTTACACACTAACTAAAGGACTGGAAACCAATTACTATAAGGACTGGGAAACAATTACTAATGAAGGACTGGGAAACAATACAATGAAGGGACTGGGAAACAACTTATAAGAGGACTGGAAACAATACATTTCTGATTCTCTTATGAAATTAATTGTTAGATAGGAAACAAGCATTTGCTTGCATGGACTGAATGACCATTGTACCCCCTTTCACTATTGGTACAAAGTATGTGTGAACCTCTGATAGTTTATTGGCCCTTACCTGGGGCCTTAAGTAATTCCTGTCCAATAAAAATTAATTTCAAGCTAAATATGGTATGTAAGAGCTCATAGCGATAGGATAGGTAAAGTGCAGTGAAGGGGAATTTAAGAAGTGGTGAACATCACGGCTTGTTTGAAGTATTATTTTTGGCCCCGGGGAACCCACTCAGACTATATACGCGCTACGCATCCGCTTAATAAAAAGTGTAAAAAGGATCGCATTTTCGCCATTGGACGGTTTTTTTATGATAAGGGGTAAATTTGCACTGTTTGACATTAATAGTGTGTGTTTGACACAACGCTCATTGCCATTTTGGCATATAGTAATGGTTATGGACCTTAATTAAACATTCCGAATTTGTTATTGTATTAGACCCTGGAGAGTTTCTGAAATATCCGCCTAATAATGATTTTTATATCCTACACCGCAAAACCTTGTGATTTTGTATATATCTGCCTTTACGGCGTGACTTATATAAAGCTTTTGTTGAGATTAATTGCCCAGTCTTCAATAGTGGCAGAGGGTAGGACATGTCAACCAACAAGCAACAGCGAATTCTAAAATGATAAAAATATGATAAATACAGATTTATCGTTGTGATATAAAAGCACCACTTCAAAATTTGCTGCAAAAAAAATGATGACTACCAAACCTAATACCCTTGAACATAGGTGCCATGCTACAGAGCTACGCGCTCTGTAGCCAGGTGCACTATACGCTCTAACCCAAACCAACGCCTAACTACCACACCAGTAAATAAAAAAACAAACCATTGCACATCTGGATATGGGAGGAACAGCCTCTTGTCATTCTTCTGTCTTCCAAGATATTCTGCACAAATTGTAGGGGCACTCCCCCGAAGCCGATGGCCAGTGGCCTGCTGGGGAGGACCAATCCCATTATGCATTTCACCCCGGACCAGAGATATAAGCATTGTAAAATCTCTGAAGCCGGAGACATTAAAGATAACTGAAGAACAACTATCTGACTGTCTCTCTGTTTGATACGTCTTTGTCTAAACAAGCTTTAGTAATGGACCAGAACATTTGCAGTATTTTTCTCGAAGATAGGAGAAGTACAAGTAGGTGCAAGGTAGCAAGCAAAACAAACAAGTTGCTTGGCTTCTCCGTTTCTGCTGAACACAAATGAACCACTAGTGTAACCTGCTCCTTGATCTGACCTTTCCTTCACTCTGCACTAGTGATCTCAAATGACCTTTGATTCTTTGTATGCCTTTAACCCACGGTTACCGAGTCACTACCTGAGTGTGGTACAGGGCGTAACCAGCTTTTTTCAGGGGGGGCAAAGGGGGCCAATAGATTTTCAGGGGGGCAAGCATATATTAAAAAAATTTGTTAGTACAGTGTATGGACATGTAAAAAAAAAAAAAAAAAAAAAAAATCACTAATTTTTAGGGCAGCAAGGGGGGGGGAAAGAAATTCCCCACAGGGGGGGGCAGCTGCCCCCTGACCCCCTCTGGTTTGGTAGCAATTTGAGTAAGGTGTTCATGCACAAGCAATTTTCAAAAAAGGTTAACCAAAATTTAAAGATGTATTACAATAATATTTTTTGTAGGAGGGCTATTTCACCAAAATACATGGCAATATTTGTTTGAAGCCCAAAGTTGAACAACATACCCTTTGCCATTATATCCCATTAACCCTAAAAGGACCACAAGTTTCATCACGATAACACGTCCCAACGGCAATGCACAGCGCTAATAGAGTCTCACGCCAAACCATGCATGCATAACCAGAGTGGGGCGGGCAGCTTGCCCACTGTGATGGGATCTCTCCCCCCCCCCCTTCCCCCTGAAAAAGTAGTGATTTTCTGCCACAAGCCAATTTACAGTGAAAACAAACATAGCTTAGGACTATACAAACACATATGCTTGCCCCCTGAAAATGTGCCCCCTCCCCTTGAAAAAAAAGATGGTATGCCACTGAACCCATGAAATTATACTGCCGATGTGCTGTTTACGCGCCAGCAAAAAATCGGCAGAATAGCGTTGACGTCCAGCAATAGGCAGCAACAGGTCTCCTGAGTTAGGGACATGTTCACCAGCAACTCGACAGCAGTTAGTTTTTCTCAATTTTTCGGACACACTTATGAATTCGGCACGTCCCTCCCCAAAAAAAAGGCGCCAGAGGGTCAGGTTACAGAAACTAACATTTTTTACTAGCATTACTTCTGGGTTCACAAAATTGACCTTGGCACTCTGAGTTGCCAAATTTGAGAGGTCCAACATACACCTGTAAACTCAAAGTGCCCTGAGAAGATAAAATCAACCTACTGCAATCCCCATGTTCAATGACAGTGTAGTCTGGCTAAATATAAAAAGCACTCACAGTCCCAGTTTAATAAGGATCTGGTTGAGGCATGTTGTTCTCCAGCAGTGAAGGACCACCTAAGGACAAGCACCTTAAAGTGCTGTGTCCTTATAGTGGTCTTAAAGTGGAGTACAATACGGGAGTTTCCATAAACCTGACCCATCTGACACTATTTTCTGACACACTTAAGAATCCAGAAACTTAAGAATAAAAAACCGTGCTTTAATTTGTGAAGGGTTTCCAATTCTTAAGTGTGTCAGAAAAAAAAGGTGGTCAGATGGGTCAGGCCAGGTACGGAAAACGCCAAACAATAGTATGTACCCTAACTAGAGTCTAAATGGGGAGTGCATTTTATTGTCACCCAAGACGAATTCTTTATTGAACATGGGGATATTACATGCAGGTTAATTTTTTTGTAATTGCCTATGAGTCTCGTGAATTACAGTGGTACAATCGACGTTCAAGGAAGCTAACAAAAGTACTTTGGGAAAACAGTTCATGGTGGGTAACAAACCATGGCAGAATGAACCTGAAAATCTAGACATGTCCCAGCAATTGGCAGCAGTTTCTAAATTTACAGCCCTCTCCTGAAAAGGAAGACAGCCCAGTGGCAATGCACAGTAATGGGTGTTCTGAGGGATCCACTTCCACCGCAATTGCAGCAGGTTTAAAACTTAAATATCTGTGTGCCGACCAGCAAAATTGGCAACGTGAGGAAGTAGGGGGAACTTGATTTGATGGTTTTTGCTGGTTTTAATCAGCTTTATTCCATCAATGAGTTAGGGGGTAAATGAAGTCAGCTGGTGGCCAAAAAGACAGTACCCAAAATACAACGTTTTCATTTAAATCGGAACAAATTGTGTGCCTGATATATAATTGTGTATTACAATTGCCCACAGAGGACTCTACAAATATTTTATGGTTACCGTAAACACCATATTTTAGCCGTAGCATCAGAATGTGGAAGAGTCAAAATAGATTTACAGGTATGATCAGAAAAATACAAACTTTAACACAGTACCAAAAATCTTGGAAAGTGGGGTTGAGGGCTGAGGCCGAGGATGGGGTGGTAGTACCCCAATAAAGCAGATAAGGGCATGTATACAGGTCGCCCCAATTTCTTTTGAATGATTTTTTTGGAATGCCTTACCAAAGTAATAATCCGAATATGTCTTAGTTATGATCATACAGAGATGTTTAGAATTTCTGTGTGGACGACAGAAAAATCAAAGCATACTTTTTATGGGACAATTATGATAGCAAGCAAATTCAAAACATTTTTTTTACTTTTGTCCAATAAACTTTAAAATGCTCTGGGTAGGTGATTATTTAACCGATGAAATTGCAAAATTGAGAAAAAATCTCCTGGACGTGTCCCTTTGTTTTAAACACACACGCACTCAGACAGACATACAGAATTTGGATTAGTTGTGCTTTGCAATCCTTACAGTGACCAAAAAAATTATGTATGGGTACCAGTAATGACGGAAGCCTTTACTCCTATGAAGAATCTGGCCGTGATAGATGTGTTTGATTCGTTCATTGTTAAGTCACTGTGGACACAGTGGATCAATGCATCAGAATCAACTGAAATTTGAAATAACCTTTTCTCATAGACTCATGCATACTATCTAAGGCCAATGCCACTGAGAATGCTTCTGCTGGTTGAACTGTTACTCAGAGTTCAGGTTTATGTCACTCGCAATACGGCGGAGCAGCGAACCATTGAGCAAACAAGCACCACCGCAGTCCGCAGCTATAAATAGCGGTGACCTTGCGATTGAATGTGAGGTCAAGCGGGCCTCGTTCTTACACTGGATTTTGAGTTGAAACAATAGTTGATATTAAGTCATTATCAAAATTTAGATATTTTGTCAAGTTTTCGTGATTGGCCTACGTGCTAAACCGATGGGGACGGAACAATGACGCTAGATATAAACAAAAAATACACGGTCCTCAGACGCTTGGTCACCTGCCGTCGCTGTTAGTGCATGATAGCATTGATAGGCCTCACATGATGGTTGACCTTTTATTGTGGACCTTGGACTCACAAAAACAAATGAGGGTTTGCTGTAAACCCCATAAACCAAGTTTGGTTCAATTGAACTTCAATTTTTCAAATGAGTGGTCCATTTACATTTCGCCTATTTTACAACTGACTCCACATGACCTTTGACCTTGGTAGGAGACCTTTACCTTCAACAAATGAGGGATCCATGTTGCACCTATGATCAAGTTTGGTTCCAATTGAACTTCAAATTTTTCAAATGAGGTCAAATTTTACATTTTCAGCCTATTTTATAATTTGCACCTCACATGACCTTTGACAATTGGCAGTGACTTTGACCTAACAACAATGGGGGTGGCCATGTTGCCACCTGTGATCCAAGTTTGGTTTTAATCCATCAAAGTATTTGAGGATATTACATGCAAATGTTAACCCTTTTTCACACCAGAAGAAAAACAGACATCAACAGAACTACAGTGGACAAAGTGTCCATATGGCCGGTATTCACAAAAGTCGGGTTAAACTTTAAACCAGTGTTAATTTTAACCCCCCCATGGGTTATAAAATTCCCATAGAGGATAACAGAATTTACCCATGATCGTGGTAAAAAGCCCTGTTTAACCCTGGATTAAAGTATTAAACCCGCCTTAATAAATAATAATAATTTGCATTTATATGGCGCTTACAAATTTTAGAACACAGCGCTTACAGAAAGGAGACTTAGTCATTAAGCATAAAATTAAAACAAAACTAACATGAAAATAGGTGAGGTTTAAGCATGCGTTGAAAACAGCACAGATATGGCTTCCCTCACATTGATTGGGAGCCGATTCCATAAGCATGGAGCAGCCACCTGAAACGAAGAATCTCCAGCCTTCTTAATGGGAACGGGGCACGATAAGCATTGTGGAATCAGAATTAGGATCGCAGTCTGTGTCTGTATTCTGACGTAGTGCTTTCCCTCTGAGCATGCCACACGATTGAGTAAAAATTATGACGGAGCAAGAGCGTTGAAAAATTTGAAAAACAAATAAACATCATTTTGAAATAAAATTCTGTCCTTAACAGGAAGCCAGTGAAGGGAGCGCAACAGGGTCGAAGAGCACATGTCCCGACACACGCCAAAGGAAAAGACGACGCTGCTTTATTCTGCATAAGCTGCAGGGTTTAGGTCACATCGCGAGCACCATACATAGGGAGTTGCATAGTCAATGCGAGACAGGACAAGTGCTCTGACGGCGTGATGGCAAGCATCTTGGGTCAAAAAAACGACGAATGTACCATAAATTGCGAATGTGGAAGTAATAGTTTACAAAGGCATTAATGATGAATGACATATTCAAACTAGGGTCAAGAGTAACACCAAGATTTTAACAGACGATGATGGTCTGATGATAGCGTCATCAGAATAAGCGAAGTCAGGTAATTGAACCTAAGGACCTGGGCGGGCATGACAAGAGTGCACTTTTATCCGATTGAGAGCATTTGGGCAGGCGACTCAAAAAACCCGCCTTTGTGAATAATACAGACCAAAGTGTCTCCCTGCCTTTGGGCAGGCGACATAAAAATGCCATTTGTAGTGGTTAACCATCATTATTAGCCACAGTAGTGAATATGGCCTTGCAATGTCGCATTATTCTCTAATTATCAAAACTGAAAGTTTGTTTCCCACAATACTTGGTGGTAAGTGTATGGCAAGTGGCAGGCTCTATATTAAGTATTCAGAACACGATACACATAAATCGGATCACCCTCCTTTAAGTGTTGGACCCCACCTATTTTTTTAAAATTAAATCTTGTACTGCAATGGCTGCATCTTGGCAAATTATTCACTCAGTATAGAGCATAAACACTGCAAGCCATTAATGGGTCATTCCAGGTCAAAACTCAGACA